>JAEIFU010000342.1:0-152141 GCA_018904235.1 Lordiphosa stackelbergi
CAAACTTTGCACGAAGTCTTTTGGTACAAACACGCTGCACATTTGTCGGAACCGGTCGGATCGGATGACTAAAGCATATAGCTGCCATAGGAACGATCGGTTAAAAAACTAGTTTTAGTGAGAAAAACTTTTTTGTTTCCAATGTTATCGCACCCAACCCTCGTATTTATAAGTTTTCTATGATTTCACATTATTTCCTTGAGATGTATTAAAATCGGACAACTATATAGTATAGCTGCCACACAAAAGATAGGTCTGAAAAAAATTCTTAGGGAGAAAAACTTTTTTGTTTTCAATGCTATCGCTCCCAAACTTTGTACAGATCATACTATATACTACCACACAATTCTGTCAAGTTTGATTCAAATTAGATGACTATAGCATACAGCTGCCATAGGAACGATCGGTCGAAAAAGTAGTTCTAGTGAGAAAAACTTTTTTGAAGCTGGAAGCATATATCATGCTCCAAGGGCATATAAACTTCGATAGAGCGTAAGTCAGCTTCCCTCTATATTTTTTAATTATATAAAAGCTTGTCTTTAAATGAGTTTTTTGGTACTTTTTTCTGACTCATTACCTTAATTTTACGATATATACATTCGGTCCTGCGTTAGCTATCTCCAATTTAGATATTCGTGTTACAGTGTATATACGGTTTATGATTCGAGCTTTCTAGAATTTTTACAGTTTAGTCTTGTCAGTGAGTTTGTGTTTCTTAATTTAGATTTCCCTTGTGGAAATATCCTCAGGGTGGGATCTTTTCAGCCTTCTTTTCTTTTTTCGCCCTTGCTTCCTTCTTGATCGCAATAGTTTTCTGGCAAGGTGGTTTGGGTGAGCAGTCAGTCTTTCTGTATAGTCTCTGGCCTGCTTATTAATAACATCGCCCACCTTATCGACTTTGAGGTTTTCCTCAATAATTCTCGTCCTCATGTACCAATGAGCCCCGGTTATGAGTCTTAGGATTTTGGCATTGCTGCTATGTTACGTACACCTGTAATCCGTACTTCCATGCAGGTGCGAGTATGCTTTTGAATATGAGTACCTTGTTTCTGAGTGTCAGTGTGTTCCTGGAGCTCAGCAGCCAGCTCATCTTTTGAGTCTTTTATAGCCTATTTCCACCAAAGAAATGAAGCTTCATTTCTTAAAATGAAAGAAATGAAGAAAATTATGTCATTTCTTCCGTACAAATTGTTGTTTCATTTTGGCCGTCATTTCTTTCATTTCTTTAAAACAGTGTCCGGCAAAACACACATGCTTTTTTTGCCTTTGCATGTGTGCGTTCAGACACGCGAGAGCGCTCTCAGTTAGCACATGTTTGTTATTACAAAAGAGAGTATACGCTTGTATAGTGTATGTGTATCAACGCTTGCTGTAGTCTACAAAGTAGCGACGCCAGTCCTTAGCAGCGGCCAGTCAACCAATACACACTAAATAGAGCGCACCTGCCTCTTCTCACAAAATATAAAAAAAAAAAAAATAACATGGAGAGCGCTCTCGCGTGTCTGCTACCACATGCAAAGGCAAAATAAGCATGTGTGTTTTGCCGGACACCCCCAGTCGGACTTGGATGCATGACAGATGTCCATATTTCATGCCAACTTGTCACGTCAGAAGGCATGAGAAAATCTGAAGGTTCCGTTTCGTTTGTCTTAAGAAACGCCGTGGAACTCAGGGGTTGTTGTTGTAACCGTTAACCGTTTAGGTGACGGTCACGCGGCAGCCTTGGGGTTTTCGCGTTTCTCTTACGAGCTCAGTACTTCAGATGCACTGATTTTTGATATATCGTAGGGGGAGTAAGAGCCTAACGCGTACGAACCCCTGAATTTTGCATGCCTTTTTGTGTAAAATGCTCCCCCATAATCAACTTTAGTTTTGAGTTTATTTTATATTTTATTAACTTTTAATTTAATATTAAAACCAACAACTATTTTTGTATATTTCTTATTATTGTTGATGTTCGCCATGATGACTTTGGGTTCTTTTTTAATGGTAGGATTGTTAGTGATTTGGCCTTTTTGTAATGTGTTGTTGGCTCATGTGGGGGATGGGGACCAGTTTAAATGAAGAAATTCAAGATAATAATTTAATTTAGTGCTTTTGTATAAAATTCAATACTCACCAACAATATATTGCGCGAATTTATAATAATAAAAATATTATAAATATTCTCTGTGAACGCGTCTTTTTTCTGCCACAGCCAAAATCTCACTGACTTCATAAATTTCTCGCTTTTCTTTCTCTCGTTTGGTCAACGTTCACTATGCGTTCGGGGCTAACTTCGTTTTTCTACTTCGTGTTTGATTCCACGACTAAGAGAGCCTGAACCGTTTCGCGATATGCCGACTTTTTAGCCTTACGAATACCTGGAAAAGAACGCATGAGTTTTTCATGTGGAAAAAATGTACAAATTTCATGCCAAAAAATTATGTAGTGACTATTTTCCTGAAATTTCATGCCACCAAATGTACTTATTTTGGTAAGCACATTGCTGCAAAGTCCGACTGGGCTGTTGTATACACAGGAAATTGAACGGTGCCGGACACTGCTTTAAAATGATGGCATTCCCCACGAAGGAATTTGGTATTTAAAAAAAAATACTCGCTACTCTCTAAAAACAGAAAGTGTCATCACCAATAAATTGTTAATTTGAATTTAAAAAGTATGCGCGATTTGGCTTAAAATATGTTGCATTTCGGTTTTCTGGTCTTTTGTTTATTTTAGTTTTAGGTGTTTCGATAGCGATAGGCGATCCTATCGATCGCCAAAAGCATGTATAGGTGTGAGCGCAGCTTTTGACACCAAAGCGCCCTCTAGGGTCGAATGCGGGGGGGTGTAGATCTTTGAACTAGGCTTCCGTTGCAACCGCCGCCTGTTTTCAAGGGCACAGATCGTTTTGTATACCGGCTGAAAGCAGCGGAGCGGCGACTCGCCCAAAATATTAATTTATTGTGAAAAATATTAAAATTGTGAGTGTTAAAAGTGTATTTGTTGGTGTTTTTTTGCTTAAAATATTCAAATATATATTTTCAGCGTGGTCCGGTTCCTGGAATAGGACCGGCCACGATTTTTCGGTTTGGTTTGGTCCCCACACCCGAGGATTTTTATACACTTGAAAAGTGTATTATAATTTTGCCCAGAAGTTTGCAACGCATAGAAGGAATCATCTCCGACCACATAAAGTATATATATTCTTGATCAGCATGACGAGCTGAGTCTATTAAGCTTTGCGTCTCCGTCCGTCCGTCTGTCCGTCCGTCCGTCTGTCCGTCTGTCTGTTTCTACGCGAACTAGTCCCTCAGTTTTTGGAGCTATCGAGCTGAAACTTTGCACAGAGTCTTCTTTTTACTGCACGCTGCTAATATGTCGGAACCGACCGGATCGGATGACCACTTCTTGTAGCTGCCATACAAATGTTCGTTCGGAAAATGAATTTTAGTAAGAAAAACTGTTTTGTTCTCAATATACTGCTCTCAAACACGGTCATGGGTAATATGTAATGTTTTTAAGCTGATCTGCGAAGTTTGGTCGAAGTCGCTAACCGTTGAGACAAGCTATTTCAAGTGTATCAAAACTTCGGTACAGACGAAGTTAGCTTTGCCTTTCTCGTTTTTGTTTGATCCAAGTGCCCGCCTCTACTGACCATTTTGGGCAATAAAGGGCGGTTCGATCTGCGCCGTGGCACCGATTCCAGAAACGTCCTGGTGAGTTCGTTCGGAACATTGACTTTAGCAAAGAGCCCTCCAAGGAGGCCGGATTAACTTCGAACTCGACCTGCAAACGGGCGACCTAAGACGCAGGCAACGTACAAAAAAACCATACGCCCATACTATGTATGCAACATATATGCATTAACTTAATAGGCATAATTAGAATTAACATTCAGAAACATCGACATTTACATTTACATAATCGTACTACCCAACACATACCATTCCACAACTACATTTTTAAACCCACATTCATATACGTACGATAATACATATTTAAAATTTATATTTAAACTCGTATATCAACACTTCCACATATTTAAAATAACCTATGTATTTATATTCCGTGTAATTGCCACGCGAACCTAGGTAAACCTTTCCTCCTCGCTGATAAATACCTAGTATGTTTAATTGTCATAAGTCCCATTCTGTCCCATTGGGGCTCCTATAGGGTAGATTTAGGGTTGGCGAAATTTTGCCTCTTAGTACTAAAGAAAATACATCGGGAAGGGTCGGCGTTTCAGAAAGGTAACTAGGCACGTTGGGCAAATTAAGAAGCATGGTGGAATGTACGCGAATTTATTGAAATATTTGTAATATGAGTGAAGTTGTGAGGGTATATTTATATCAGGGATGCAAACCGCTCGGAAATAAGGACTGGTTCGGTTCAGTGGTTCACACAGTTTTTGAACCGCCGGTTCGGTTCATTACATGGTTTTTGGGGCTTACTGAACCGCGGTTTCGGTTCGGTTCGGTTCGGTTTGCGCTGTATTCATTTAACGAACTAAAGAAATATATTTTTAATACATTTAGTCAGATTATTTAGGTTAGGCTTAGGTTGTTTAGTCAGGTTTTTTAGTTAGTATAAAATTAACAGTTAATTTTTATTAATCTCAAAATTTGCTTTGATAACATAACGATATCTTTAAATCTGTGTTATTTAATGAAGATATTTCCACTCGATTGATTGCATTTCAAAACAACAGGAGATATACAGATTTTAAAGAACTAAAATTAAGTTCAATATAATGGAATTTTAGTTAAGATTTTGTAATAATATGTCTTATAGTAAAGTTTCATCGATATTGCCTCTTAAGTCTGATAAATCAAGTTTCAGTGCGGGAAATGTTCTACTGACACTTGTGTGGCTGGAATTGCTTAAGTTGATTTTCCTGATAAATACTCCAATATTTATCTTCAGGTAAACGCTTTTTGCCATCAAACGCTTCAATTAACAAACGATATTTTACTTTATGATGAAAATTAGAATTAGAAATAATTAAATAATTTTTTTTATTGTGCCCTTTTGGTTGGCCAGAAAATTGTTTTTGTTGCCAAGTGAAATTTTGTACTTTTGTGGGCGGATATCTTGAAAACTAAGCAAATATTGGAAAACTTGGTCATAATATTTTCGTCTTATCTCGTCGACATCTATTGAAACCCGGTGTCAGATCGCCACTGCCACATTGTCCACCAATATCGCTCCTAGAGGAAGAGTTTTTTTTTTTATCAAATTTTGGCTTAAAAGGTTCGCCTTGGTTCACTTTCTAAGAGTATATAGTTATTTTGTTTCAGTTTCTTTTTAAATGGTCGTAATAGCATCTTGAGTGATATTTTTGTGCGAAAAAATTTAAATCACAAAATAATCATTATTATACTCTGTACCGAAGGTACATAGAGTATATTAAGTTTGTGCAAAAGTATGTAACAGGGAGAAGGAATAATTTCCGACCCTATAAAGTATATATATTCTTGATCAGCATCAACAGCCGAGTCGATATAGCCATGTCCGTCTGTCCGTCCGTCCGTCCGTATGAACAAACAGATCTCAGAGATGGTAAGAGATAGAGGTTTGACATGTATAGGACAAATGCTTCTTATACTTGCAGGCAGATCAAGTTTATTTTCAATTTTTGCCACGCCCCCTCCCGCCCCCGCAATTTGGAAAAAACGTCATATCTCCCACAGTTTTGTAGATAGATGATTCGTACCTTCTAGAGTTAGTTAGTCATTAGCAAATGTATCGATTTGCCGAAGAAAGATAAAGATCGGATGAGCGGTTCTCGAGTTATAAGCAAATACGAACACACCCGCCACCACCCACCCTTTCACAACCAACGCCGCACCATCTTAGAGAGAGAGAGAGAGAGAGGGAGTGAAAGAGAGGTACAGAGTATATTATAGTCGGGCTTGACCGACTTTCTCACTTGTTTTTTTAAGTAAATTTTTTCGCTCACACAATAATCATTAAAACCCGAGTTGTTTAGTAACACTCAAAAAATAATCATTATTACTGAGTAATTAGTGCAAAAAATCATGAGACAAAAATCATTGCAGATATGCATTTTAGACGCAAATAGAACCAAATTGGTATAATTCTTTTGTTTGTACGACTATTCTAAGTATATGATTTTTTATTTTTAAAAATAAAAAATAATCATTATTTACGGTCCCTGTTATTTTCACAAAAAACATTTTTTTTTTAATTTCTTTCCTTTTTGGATTATGTTACCTAATGTATAACAAATTAAAAACCTATTCATACATCGAAATCTGTTGGAAATTGTAGAAGTTATTAGCATTTTTCTAAAAAATGAGCAATATCCGTTTTACCGTTCAAGTGGTATTAAAAATATCGGGGTAACGACATAGCTCCGTCGACATATCTCCGCCGTTTTCCAAACGACATATCTCCACGCGGAGATAAGTCGTTTGAAAACGTCATATCTCCGCCATGTTTCAAATGACATATCCCCGCCATGTTGCAAACGACATATTTCCGCGCGCAGGAATGTCGTTTTGAAACGTTATATCTCCGCCGCTTCATAGACGAAATATCGCCGCGCGGAGGCGACATAATTTATCAGAAAAAATGTTGCCAATTTAAAACTGTATAAAATACAATATTTTAACAAGCTAATACAGTTTTTAACAAGTTAAGATCATATGAGCCTAAATATTTAATTTTTTTTTTAAATAATTAATAATAAAATAAAATAAATTAAAATAGAATAAAAATATTTACTCTAATATGATCTCAACATTAATCCCAAGAAAGTATGCAAAAATTTCTGATTTTTTTAATGTTAAACTCAAAAAACTAATAAAAAAAAGTTTGGAAGAAATACTCCCGGAAAACACGAGTTTTTTTTAAAAACCTTTGTAAAACAAATTTATTTTGTGGAGAGTCAGCTACAACTTTGCTGAAGACAGTTTGCAGCTATCACCAAAACTGAATGAGCTGTTTGCCCAAAACTAATGACATCTTTCTTTGTTGTCACATCCAATTTCCAAAACTTTGAGGGTCCTCAAAAAAAAAATGTGCTACCAATCTAGCCAAACGCTGATAGGGTGGCCCAGTTCGTGTAGCTCTATCGATTCCGCATAGTGTAGTTCGGTAGTTTGTTTGACTGTTGCACTGTAATATCTGATCTTGATGAAAATTTTAGGGATTGTAGATATTGCGAATATAAATAAAAGTTTTAAATTTGAACTCAATATTTTAAAGCATTTTTTGATCGGAAATGATTCCTTCTGCCTGTTACATACATTTGCATGACTTTAGTTTACTTTTTTTTACTCTACGAGTAACAGGTCTAAAAACAAAATTTAAAGAAAATTTTACCAAATAAACCCTTTTTTCATTAAAGATTACAATCGTGGACAAAAGTATTTTGACAAAAATTTCATGAATAATCCATTATATCTTTAAGGCAAAAAATCCTAAAATTTTGATATTTGTATCGAATACTGGTATACAAGTAGGATTTCAATAAATCATAAGTAGAACACAATCAGTTGCTTAGGCTAGAAAATATAAATCAAAATGTGCAAATGGAAGTGGACAGAAGTAATTTGACAGAATCTCAAAATTAGTTTATTCTTAGCACAGATCCTAAAATGGTAAAAATTCATTGTTTCTTGGCAAGTTTTTTACGCTAAACTCGAATCTGGCTTTAGAAATTCCATATCTCTAATGGATTAACTGTAAAATGGACATAAAAATACAGAAAATGCTTATTTTGCCATTTTTAAAAAGGACCCTATGTCCTAGAAACGGATTATTTTTAAAAAATTTGTAAATGTCAAGTTATATTACCAACTTTGTCTAATGTAAATTGACCCGCTGATCACGAAAATCGCAATATAAAAAAATTCTATCGACGCGTTATCGATATATTATCGATAAACGGTTTTTCGATTTTTTCCAAAGTTGCCTCTACTTAAACTCTCAGTTTTTTTGTTTTCAATCGATTTGAAAGCTCTAAACAAATTTTAAAAGAAAAAACTTGGTCAAACAGTTTGTTTCTCGGACAAAAATGAGCTGGGATCTGTGCTGTTAGAGCTATGGGCTCAAATAAAGAAAATAAATTATTTTATTTAGCTAAATTTCAAAATTTATCGAAATTAAAACGCTTGTAGATTCATAACTATACAAAATTGTTATGTTTTTTTGATTGGACAATAAAAAATATTCAATTTACTTTAAAACAAGACCTCACACACAGAAATCGGACATAAGGTGGATTTTTTATGATTTTTTTTGGCGAAATAGACAAAACTATAGTTACCTTCAGATGCGGCTGTGACTGTTTTTTCTGACTTAAGTAAGTGGTTTTAATGAGCTCAGGAGTAGAATAATTCTAAGAAAACATATTTATTGCAAAATCAATAAAATTTCATTTTAATCACTTTCAAACATAGGGCACCACTTTTTGCGGCAGTATGCGAATCTTTGAGACTCTCGGATGAGTCCATGACAATAATTATTAAAGTCCCTGTTGCCTTGGTACCTGTTCTTAATTGACATCATTTCCTGGTGAATCCTCTCTCGTTGCTCATCGCTTTCGACACCCAAATTTTCATAAAAGGCGTTAAGGTTCGAGTTCAGAAGTGAAATTTCAGATTCAATTAAGAATCTTTGATTATTGCTCGGCTAGGCCCGTGTTAAGGCCTGTATCCAGCACTGCGGAAAATTCCTGTCAGGAATTTGCTATTTATTTCTTGTGTGAGTGGAACACAACTAAATCAGTGTGACCATGCACCTAACAGGTGGAAGGTCACTGTGATCAATCAGCTGTTAAGCACTGTTAACTATTTGAATTTAAATAAATTTAAAAAAAATACAAATAATATTTTCTGGAGGAAGCATGCTGCTCAGAGTATGTGCTGCACACTTTACACTTGGGGATGATAAACCGATGGTATGACACTTTGCAGTGTGTCCCGGATGGCGGAGAACAATCCTGCAGCATGTTGTTAACTGCATTACTTTATAATGCAATCTTCTCCAAAATAGTGTGACCTGGTTGGTTGTATGCCAATCAAATGAAGTCTCTCATCGTAGGATGCCTAAATTCATTCGCATTTATATTAGGGATTTTGTGGCCGGATCAGTACCTTTGCTTTGGTCGATAGGCGAACCGCTGGAACATAGCCAAAACCATACGAAAATTACTTAAGTGCGACTCCTAGGATCAAGAGTCCTATACATATATAGATACCGCGGTACCTTGGCATGTCTCTGGACCGCCGGTTGACCGGGAAAGTCCATGTGACTCGGGCAGTAGCTACGGCATTGGAGCTCCATTGGCTTCTTAGTCCTAGTAGCGGGTTATCTGGGCGATCCCGTTATGGGGTACATCATGATCCACCGCCCTCAAGAAACTAGAGTCTTCTATGTGGTGCATACAACTACATACATATATACCGCGGAGTGGACGCTCTGTCATTATGCGCCCAAACCAATATGCACACCAGCAGGAATCTTGACCAATTGGTGCACCACTCCAACAGATTTGCCTAAGATCTGACGACACACAATTTGGCATAAGTGTGACTTTGGCACCATCCCCTACCAATCCTTGTACGCTGATGGTTCCCCAGCCAGATAACAGCTCATAATAAAAATATATAAAAGCATTCCCCCACAAAATTTTCGCTCATCACATCCAAAATAATTGTTGGCAATATATTCCTGCGCTGTGTATCAGCTGTTCTCTCCATCCACACAGCTATCGATATGCCAAAGTATTTATGTGGTTTTTTTTGAAAATATTTTTTTTTTTTTTTTTTCCCTTTTGTTATAGTTATTTATATCAATTTAATTTGACACGGAACTGGACGTGTGGAACCTGTTTGCCCCAAAAGTATATTATAATTAATTAAGTAACTGAACTTGTTTGAAGTCCTAAGGAACTAGTTGTTAGGCAATTGAATTACTATGAATATTGTTCTATCGAATTTTGTACTATCGAACATCGATAACTTTTGTAAGAAAAGCCATGAGGTTGGCTTGTAAAATAAACCTTTTTCTTCTATTCAAACGATAAGCAGACGGACGTAATTTTTTGAGAGCTCAAGAGGAGCTCAAGCTTGTCTACAGGAATAGCGGAAACATTTTGGCGCCCGAGCAGGGACCTTTTGAAGAAGGTTCTTTTCCCGGCTGGAGCTCGCTAATTGGTAGCTCACCCATTGGAAGCTCAGAATTGGAGCTAAAATCATTGGAGCAGAAGATCAACCTGGAGGCTGAGGCTGCGTCTACTGGAGACGGCAGCAGCTCTGGATTCGGGCTGTGAGTCAGTGACTGCAAGTGGCAACTAGTACGTCTTACATGACATGTTTATTGCAAGTTCGATGTGTGTGATCTAAGTGCTCAAAGACGTCTCACTTGGAGATAAGTTGTGGCAGGTCAGTTAAAGCGGTACATTGGCTGAAGGCTGTATGTGTGTGCAATGGTAGGTGACATAGGTTAGATCACACATATATATTCACACATAAACACGTGTTAATTGCAACAGTGGTTTACATACATACATACTGACTTTGAATTAACTTGGACGACAATATTTGTGGTTAGGTTGAACCATAGCGCATTCTTGGCGCATTTTGTAAAAAATTATTATTGCAGGCTAATTATTGGCAGTATATACGGATAGCTGACCAAGTTGAGCATTGCGTGGACGCATAGTGGTTTTGGTTTCCAAGCGTAACCTCAATAAAGTGTTGCCCGCTTCTGGAGTAAACGTAACTACACTGGAAAAAATTATTATTATTCTTTCAAAAGTGGAAATTGAATTAAAGGGATAATCAAAAAATTAAAAATGGGACAAAGAAAGGGAGTTAAAGTCTCAGAGTTTCACTCTTCGCAAGAAGGCTTAATCACTTCTTTAAACCGCAATAAAAGCTATGTAATGAAAAACTGCTCTTCAATGACGGCGGCAGAGCCAGAAGCGAGATTAAGTCTAATTGAAGGAAGTTTCTCGCAGTTTTGAAGTGTTCAGAATCAAATTGAACAGCACAGTAATGAGGTCACTGAGGGCGAGGTTCGTCAACAAATGGAAGACTTGTATTGCGAGGTAAAGGCTAAAATCATAAGTTGCTGTACCCAAAAGGGAAGGCGAGCTTCAAGTTCGCCAAATCCAATTGCGAACTTAACAATTTTGAAAAGCTCTGGCAGTTCCCTTTTATCAAGGTTGCCGGTCTTAAAAATACCAGAATTCTCAGGTAAATATACGGAATGGACGAGTTGGCACAACACTTTTGAAAAGTGAATAGAAAAAGATAGTGAAATGGATGAGTTGTCGAAATTCATACACTTAAAGTCGTGTCTAGGTCCCATTCCGCGAAGTACAATCGAATGTCTAGAATTATCAGAGGAAAATTACAAAAAGGCCATAAAATTGCTTAAAGATCGATTTGAAAACAAGGCTATAATTTTCCAGGCACATGTGTGCGAGCTGTTTAGCATTCGAAAGCTTAAGCAAGCTGATGGGGAACTATTAACAGCCCTAGTAGATGTGGTCAATTCACAGCTTTCGGCCCTAGAGTCATTGGGTGATGCAAAGGAGGTGCTAGGAGCCATTGTATTTCATCTTGTCCGCAGCAAGCTTGATGCGGAGACGTTGGAGAGGTGGGACAGCGAGTATGACTGTTTGCAGTTGCCATCATGGGAGCTTTTGTCTCAGTTTTTGATTCATAGAGGAATGAACCTAGCCAATCGTGAGGTCAGGTACACATTTGGTTCACGTGGGAACCCTAAGGGTGAGCCTAAGCGGTCCAGTTTGACTGCAGGTACTATCCATGTAGATGCATTCTTGATTCGGGCAGCCAGCTGCACTTCGTTACATCCCGGTTGGTGTCTCAATTGGAGTTACAGGTTAAGCCTGGCCAGTATTCTTTAAGTGGAATAGGTAATGCAAAGTCCGAAATGATTGGGGAAGTGGAGGCTACCTTCAAATCAAGAGTCACTAAGTTCAGCGCTAAGGATAAATTTGAAGTTCTGCCAGAGATTACTCAGTACAGCCCCACAAGTACAGCAGCTGCAATAGGGTTAAATGTGCCGAGTGGAATACAGCTAGCAGATCCAGCAGATTCGATTCTGCCGAAAAGATCGACATGTTGATAGGTGTTACGCTCTTCTTTAAGCTCATAGTGGCTGGCCAAATAAAATTAGGGTCAAATATGCCACTATTGCAGAAATCCTTGTTAGGTTGGATTTTAGTTGGCGAATGTTCAATGGATAATGGCATATCCTTAATCGTCAACAATAGTTCGGATTCTACGCCCGATGATCAGGGCTTGCACAGGCTAGTGCAAAGGTTTTGGCAGTGCGAAGAGGTTTCGCAGCCTGATTGTATTTTTACGGAAGAAGAAAAACAATGCGAGGAGAAATTTGTCTCAACCGTGACGCAGACGCCGTCTAACCGGTTCGTTGTTAACCTTCCATTAAGAGAACCTAAAATGGAATTAGGGGAGTCTTATAATATAGCGCTCAAGAGATTTTATAATCTGGAGCGAAAGCTTAATCGTAACCCGGCTCTAAAGGAACAATACGCTGAATTCATTGACGAATACAGAAGACTTGGTCATTTAGAGGAAGTAAATCCTGCCAAGATAGACGAGGTGAAATATTTTATGCCTCACCATCCGGTAATACGACCGGATAGCTTGACTACTCAGCTGCGTGTCGTATTTGACGCTTCGTGTAAGAGTAACAATGGAGTATCGCTAAATGAAGCCTTGCTAGTCGGACCAACTTTACAGCCCGAGCTGTTTGAAATTCTAGTCCGATTTCGGTTTTATAAATACGCCTTAACGGCCGATATATCAAAAATGTTTAGGCAGATTCTGGTCAGCGAAGCCGACTGTAATTACCAGTGCATACTATGGAGGCAGAATAGTACTGAAGTCATAAAGGTACTGCGTTTAAAAACCGTAACTTACGGTACCAGCTCTGCGCCATTTCTGGCATTTCGTTGCTTACTTTATCTGGCCGAGAAATATGCACAAGAATATCCGCTAGCTTCAGAAGCGATAAGGAGAAATTTTTACATGGATGATATGCTTTGTGGAGCTGACTCCGTGGAGCAAGTGGAGAGGTTAAAGCTCGAGGTGACAGAATTGTTACAATTTGGAAAGTTTAACCTCCACAAATGGCGGTCGAACAGCAAACTTGCTTTAGGGGAGTGCAAGGATGAAGGGCCGTTAGCAGTAAAGACTGCAGATGTGGTAAAGACACTGGGAATTGGGTGGTCTGCCAGCGAAGATCTCTTCAAGTTCTCATATACCGACAATCAGTCGGATCCCATTACAAAACGGGTAGTTTTGTCTGAGTTAGCTCAGTTGTTTGATCCTCTTGGATTTCTAAGCCCAATTGTGATCCTTGGAAAAATATTTCTGCAAGAGCTATGGCTTCTTGAGCAGGGTTGGGATACGGAGCTACCTTCCACCTTTGAAATGCAGTGGAAGAAATATAGAGAAGAGTTAAAACTTGAACACGAGTGCTCGCTTCCACGGTCAGTAGTCCCGCGGAGCAACGAAATGAAGAGCCTAGAGCTCTGTGGATTTTCGGATGCATCCTGTCGTGCATATGGGTGTGTGATTTACGCGCGTGTGACCGATAATACGGGAGCAATCCTTGTGCAACTCGTGACAGCGAAATCTAAGGTAGCGCCAGTTAGGGTTACTTCGTTGCCACGCCTAGAGCTGAAAGGGGCATTTCTCTTGGCAAAACTCATGGCTAGGGTAGTCGCATGTATTCACCAAACGGTTTCCCGAACTCGATATTTCACGGACTCCACGATTGTGCTAAATTGGTTGTCGTCCCATGCTAGTCGCTGGGCAACCTTCGTAGCCAACCGAGTCGCTCAGATCCAGGAATTAAGCAATAGGCAAGATTGGTTTAAGGTCGATTCAAAGCTTAATCCGGCGGACATTGTGTCCCGTGGATTACATACCGCAGACCTGAAAAATTCATCGTTATGGTGGGAAGGCCCAAAATTTCTGCAGGAGCCTAGTGAGCTGTGGCCAAGAATGCAGTGGCACAGCTCTGAAAATATGCCAGAACAGCGAAGCTGTAAGTTTAGTTTGATTGCAACCGAGAACATACAGACTGTTGATATATTAAAAGATTGTAAATATGTAAATGATTTCCAAAAGTTGCAACGAGTCTTCGGATATATATATCGCTGGCGTCGTTCTGTGCAAAAGTTGGAAGTCAATTCTGAACCAGAAGATGCGCTAACTGCAATCGAGTTGAAGGGTGGTTTGGCTTACATCGTTTTTAACTTGCAAAACGTAAGATTTTATGAGGAAATATATAGACTGAAAAGAAAAGAAGTCATTAAAACCGCGAAGGTGCAAGGGCTTAATCCGTTTATAGATGACAAGCAAGGGGTACCAATCGTTCGTGTAGGTGGTAGACTTTCCAAAGCCGATGTACCGTTTGAGGTAAAACATCCAATGTTAATGCCAAATGATCATGCCGTAGTAAATTCGATATTTGTATACACACATCGAGCCAATATGCATACCGGAGCACTGCTGTTGAGTGCAATTGTAAGGCAAAGATTCTGGGTCATCAACTGCAGAAAATTGGCTCGCAGAACGGTGCGGAGTTGTATTGCTTGCTTCAGACATAGACCAAGGATGTACAGTCAATTGATGGGGCCGCTGCCTGCGAAGTAGAGTACGAACTGGTGTCCATCCCTTTGAGAAGGTGGGCCTGGATTTTGCCGGTCCCCTATGGACGCACTTCAACATCAGAGGTCGGCGGCAAGTGAAGGTGTACCTATGCGTTATGGTATGCTTTACGACCGAGTCTTAGGCCACTTAGAGCTGGTGTCAGATTTAAGCACAAGCGCCTTCATCGCCGCACTGAAGCGATTCTTTGCCAGACGTGGACTCAGTGCTGAGATTTTCTGCGACAACGCCACCAATTTTGTGGGCGCCGCTCGAGAGCTACAGAAGACAGCAGAAGTCGTCTGGGATGAGAGCAGCCGGAACCAAATTTTGGATCAATGCTTCAGGGAGTGAATTTCCATTTCATACCGCCGCGGTCCCCCCACTTTAGTGGACTTTGGGAGAGCGCGTTCAAGGTGGCTAAGAGGATGTTAGTCAGCTGTGTGAATGGATCGGCGCTAAAGTATGAAGAGATGTCCACTGCTATTGCTCAAGCTGAGGCATTGATGAATTCCAGACCGCTGCACCCATTGTCGTCGGATCCGAACGATTTCGGGGCCTTGACGCCTGGCCACTTCTTGGTTGGGCGACCACTTAATGCCATGCCTGAACCGTTCGATGAGGGCGTGTTGAAGCTGTCTATGACGAACCGTTGGAAACGCATTCTGGCAGTTCATCATGCATTTTGGCAGCGGTGGTCAACTGAGTATCTGACCCTTTTACAGGAGCGAGTCAAATGGAAGAGCAGTTCTCAGAATATTGAACTTGGAACATTGGTTCTCATTGCTCAGGACAACATATATCCTGGGCATTGGGGGGTGATGGCGTTGTTCGTGTCGTCACCCTCAAGACGAAAACTGGATTCTTCAAGAGGAACGTTCACAAGCTCAGCCCACTGCCCTTGGACTAAAGATATGGTTATTATGGAAGGAGCTTCCAAGGCGGGGAGTATGTTTGCGCCCAAAGTATATTATAATTAATTGAAGTAACTGAACTTGTTTGAAGTCCTAAGGAACTAGTTGTTAGGCAATTTAATTACTATGAATATTGTACTATCGAATTTTGTACTATCGAACATCGATAACTTTTGTAAGAAAAGCCATGAGGTTGGCTTGTAAAATAAACCTTCTTCTTCTATTCAAACGATAAGCAGACGGACGTAATTTTTTGGGAGCTCAAGAGGAGCTCAAGCTTGTCTACAGGAATAGCGGAAACAAATAAAACAAATAAACGAATCAGTTGTTGATCTGCGCGAAGTTGAAGGCATATATTTTGAAGGAATTAATTTTTTTACATTTCTGGCCAAATTAAGCCCATAAAAAGTTTCTTCACCGGGTTGTTTTGTTTTAATTCTTCGTTTGGGTATGCCTTTCATAAATCAAAAATATAAGTCTATGTGCCATGGGGACGGAGATATTTGAAATTGAGTTTTATTTTTTAATAATAAAACTCAGGCATGAAGTTTTATTTTTTGAGTAATAAATAAAACTCAAACAAGTAAGAGTGTTGCGGTCGAGTGCCCCGACAGCAAAATACCCTGTTCCAAGTAATGTGGTTCCTATAGCTTTGAACTCCTTTTATTTTAAAATTTATTTGAATAATTAGGGAGGCGCACTTGCATATCTTCGGTGTTTTTGCTCGGATCTTGTAGTGGTATACAGAATAGAATATATATTCAATCATTAGGTTCAAACTTAAAAATTTTAGCTCTGACAGCTTTCGCGGTTAGAAGGAGAAGGAGGAGGAATTTGCCAAATCTGAAGCAAACTTGATTTGGGTACGATATACACCTATGTACATACATGCAAAAATTTGTGGCTCTACCTCTTATAGTCTCTGAGATTAACGCGTTCATACAGAGAGAGAGACAGTTTTTCGCTGCTAAACGATGGAGGAGGTGGAATTTTCCAAATCTAAAACCAACTTGATCTGGGTACAGTATACACCTTCAAACATGCAAAAATTGGTGGTTCCACCTCTTATAGTCTGTGAGATCCACGCGTACAGATAGAAAGACAGTTTTTCGCTGATAAAAGATGGAGGAGGAGGAATTTTCAAAATCTAAAACAAACTCGATGTGGGTACAGTATACACCTACATAAATGCCAAAAATGGTGGCTCTATCTGTTACAGTCTCTGAGATCGACGCGTTCATACAGACAGACAGACGGACAGACGGACATGGCTTAATCGACTCGGCTGTTGATGCTGATCAAGAATATACATACTTTATGGGGTCGGAGGTGCTTCCTTCTGGCTGTTACATACATTTGCACAACTTCATGATCCCCTTTTTCTCATTTTAATGGGAACAGGGTATAAAAATAAGTCTTATTTTTTGAGTTTTTTGATTTATTTATTGGAGGTAAGTTTAACAATGTTCAGTCAAACAATAAATATTAAGAGTAATTTACATAAGAATTAGGCTAATAGCGAACTCTGACTCGGTGGGACAAATTTATTGGCAATGCCAGTTATGGTCCAACTCACAGCTTAAGTGATCAGAGTACGTACTAGCCATTGCATGAGGGTATTAGTTGAGGAGTGACATCAAGAAGTTCTTTACGTCTAATAGAGAGCTATCTATAGAAAATAGGTTGTCGGGAGCAGAAAGCGGCAACAAAAAATTATCGTAAACCACACATTTTGTTTGCCTAAATAGCATGTAAATATTTGCCATTAATAGCAGCTAATAGCTCAGCACTGTTAAAGCATAAGCATAATCGTAAGCACGATCAATCTCCAAAGCTTGCATGTAAGCTTTCCTTTATCTTCTTTGCTTAGTCAGTCGCTTGCCTTATCTCAAATCGATCGCTCGCTTACGCCTCTCGCTACACATAACTAATTATTTGTATTTTGTAACAATTAAAACCAATCTAAAACATTGTAAAATAAACATATACTTTGTGCACAATATATGAACAAACAACACACTAAACAACAAACACACTCTCGCTAAAATCAAACACATTAAAACCAAATCGTATGACGAAGAGGTTGAGTTCCCGGTTGCAGCCAAAATCGTGAGAAGAGATTTTTACGTAGATGACCTAATCTCAGGAGGCGACACTGTCGCTGAAATTCGTTTGCATGTTAAGGAGCTTTTACGCAGAGGACATTTTCCAATACGGAAATGGTGCTCCAATGAGCCTGCTGCGCTGGATGGTGAACCTGAATCTGAGCAGGAGAAGTCTATCAAGTTCCACGACGGCACAGATATCACCAAAGCATTGGGCTTGGCCTGGGATACGAAGTCTGACAAGCTGCTATTCCACTTTTCTCGTGCTGTTTCTGAGGGACCCGCCACCAAACGCGCAATATTATCGGCCATAGCCAAATTGTATGACCCTCTTGGATTAATAGGCCCTATTATAACGAGGTTAAAAACCTTTATGCAAGCCTTGTGGAAGGATAAACTCGACTGGGATGAAAGTTTGCCACAGGCACTTCATTCTGTCTGGCTGGAGCACATTTCTCAAATTTGTTCGGTTGCCAGCTTTAAATTTCCTCGCTTTGTTATGCAGCCCAGCGCATCTTGCCAACTTCACGCATTTTGTGATGCAAGTATTTCTGCATATGGAGCTTGCGTTTACGTACGTTCGAAAATTAATGGATCGGTTTCGTCGCAACTTCTCTGCTCCAAATCTAGAGTCGCTCCTCTAAAGGCTCTCACCATTCCTAAGTTGGAATTAGCTGCTGCGCACCTATTGTCAGAGTTACTATATAATGTTGTGCAAACCATCCCCATCTCTTGTACTATTTATTGCTGGTCCGACTCCACCATAGTCCTTGCATGGATACGAGAATGTTCTTCAAATTATAATATTTTTGTATCCAACAGGATCGCACAAATACAGGAGCGTACCAAAGGCATGACATGGCGTCATGTACCATCAAAGATGAATCCCGCTGACATCCTCTCTCGTGGATGCACACCAACTGAGCTCATACAATCAAGTCTGTGGTGTCAAGGACCAGCCTTCTTACTTGAGGATGAGTCTTCCTGGCCGACAAGCCCACCAGCCGGTGTTGCCGGAACGTCGTCGACAGACACTGATTTCAATCCAGCATGCGGATATCTCTAGCACCTGCAAATACCAAAACTCGTTTGGAAAAATGCAGCGTGTTTTTGGATACATCTATCGATTTCTGCTCAGAATACGGGGCCAAGCCGCTCTCGATCGAGGACATAAAAGGCGGCACTCATCTTCTCGTCAGGAGCATCCAGCTTGTGCATTTTGGGGAGGACTATAAGGGGTTGCAAAGAGGGAGCCAGCTGTCACCTAAGAGCAAGCTTTTTTCGCTTCATCCATTTCTGGACACTGAAGGACTGCTGCATGTTGGTGGACGCCTGCAGAACTCAAACTTGGAATTCGACGCAAGGCACCCGTTGTTGCTGCCAAAGGGCCACCCGGTGACCATCGCCCTAATCATACATTTCCACCAAAAGTTCCTGCATGCTGGACCACAATTTCTCCTTTCAGCAATTTACCAAAAATTCTGGCCCATTGGAGGTCGCAAAGCAATCGCAGCCGTTACCAGAAAATGTATCCGATGCTTCAGACTGCGACCCAAAATCTTCGAGCACATTATGGCACCTTTGCCAGCGGATCGGGTCCAACCAAATCGACCGTTTTTGGTCACTGGCATCGACTTTTGTGGACCCTTCTTATGCAAGTCGGAGATAAGAAGCAGACCCCCCGGAAAATGCTACATTTCAATATTTATTAGCTTTGCCACCAAGGCAACCCATCTTGAAGTCGTGGAGGATTTGTCGACCGCATCATTCATCGCTGCACTGAAGAGATTTGCCAGTATCAGGGGCAGGCCTAATACCATTTGGTCGGACAACGCAACTAATTTTGTTGGCGCAAGAAATCAGCTGATCGAGCTCAGGCAACTTCTTCTTGGCGATCCTCAGAATGGCGAAATCCTCAACGCTTGTTTGGCCATGGGTATAAAATGGAACTTTATACCGCCGCGCTCGCCACATTTCGGCGGCTTATGGGAGGCCGCAGTGAAGTCGGCCAAATACTATTTTGTGCGCGTTGTTGGAGGCCACACGTTCACATTTCACGAGCTGCGAACTTTGGTATGCGAAATCTCCGCAATTTTAAATTCTCGTCCTCTTTGTCCCGTTTCAGAGAACCCAGATGATTTAGACGTGCTTACGCCAGGGCACTTCTTAATTGGGTCCTCATTTTGCGCAATAGATGAGCCAGATATCACTCATCTGGATATCAGCAGGCTGAGTCGTTGGCAGCGTGTATGCCAGATGCAGCAGGTGTTTTGGCGAAAATGGAGGACCAACTACCTGTCTCTGCTGCAGGAGCGTGGCAAATGGCGTTCGTCATCCCCAAATTTGAAGCTGAACAGCGTTGTGGTGCTCAAAGACGACAACCTTCCACCACTGCAATGGCGACTCGGTCGTGTGGAGAGCATCATCCAAGGAGACGATGGCGTTGTGTGTGCCGCTACAATCCGTACTTCCACTGGACTGGTCAAAAGATGCGTGAACAAAATCGCAGTTCTGCCCCTCGACTCCACTTCGGTTGAAATCCCTGCAGTCTTCAACGGGGGGAGCATGTCGGGAGCAGAAAGCGACAACAAAAAATCATCCTAAACCACACATTTGGTTTGCCTAAAAAGCATGTAAATATTTGCCATTAATAGCAGCTAATAGCTCAGCACTGTTAAAGCATAAGCATAATCGTAAGCACGATCAATCTCCAAAGCTTGCATGTAAGCTTTCCTTTATCTTCTTTGCTTAGTCAGTCGCTTGCCTTATCTCAAATCGATCGCTCGCTTACGCCTCTCGCTACACATAACTAATTATTTGTATTTTGTAACAATTAAAACCAATATAAAACATTGTAAAATAAACATATACTTTGTGCACAATATATGAACAAACAACACACTAAACAACAAACACACTCTCGCTAAAATCAAACACATTAAAACCAAACTTATTAAAATTAAACTAAAACGGGGTGGTTTTTGGTTTGGCCTTTTACTTTTGATTAAACGCTCGCCACAAAACTAATTGTTTAATCCGAAAGGGGATGCAAATCAGTATCTCCCCAAAACATAGGTTATAGTACTCATTGTAAACGAGGCACAGGCAAGGGAAGGGGTCTCGATGAGCACAGTTCGTTAGGCGGGGCGGTAGATAGATGGGTATATAGTGTCGAGTTGCTTTAAGTGGCACTTACAAATTAATTAGGCTTAGGAGAGCAATTGAGTCAATCTCACCGGCCAGAAGCTTTTGGATGAAAACTACCGCATGGCAGATACTTCTGGATTTAAGTGATGGGAGGTCTATTAGGGGCAATCTCTGTTCATAGGGCGGTAGGTGGATGGTGGTGTCCCAGTTTAAGCCACGAAGGGCAAAAATCAAAAACTGTTTCGGAACTGATTCGATTTGATCTTGGTACTGTTGGTAATGCGGGGACCAGAGGCAAGAACAATATTCCAGGTTCGGTCTCACCAGTGAGGTGTAAAGGAGTTTGTTGGCATCGAATTCTTTGGACCATCTTTTAATAAATCCAAGGGCGCTCTCAGCCTTGTTGCAAATCACAGAGATGTGACTGTTAAAGCTCAAATTGGGCTCAAATAATATGCCCAAATCATCGACCTTGAATATGCGATCTAACGGTTCTCCATGAATGGTGTACTCGAGGAAATACGGCTTAGTTCTGTGGAAATTCATAATATTGCACTTAGCAATATTAAGGGGAAGACGATTCAGGCGGCACCAAGCGCTCAGAGCATTTAAGTCACTTTGTAATAGAAGTGGAGAAACTAGATCGTCAAATGACGTGCATAGCTTGAGATCATCAGCGTACATAAGTGCTATTGAATGGGAAAGAACTTGCGGAATGTCATTAATGAAAAGGTTGAATAACAACGGGCCGAGATGACTGCCCTGTGGGACTCCAGAGGAAACGTGAACGATTTCAGATTCAGCAGACTTAAAACGCACACGTTGGGACCGATTAGAAAGGTATGATTTGACCCAGCGGAGGAAGTTGGGTTGGAGACCAACTAAGCAAAATTTATATAGAAGTAAATTATGATTAACCGAATCAAAAGCTTTACTAAAGTCCGTGTAGACGACATCAATTTGCTTACGATGTAGGAATCCCTTATTTACTATTGAAGAAAATTCGAGTAGGTTAGTGGAAACCATGCTGGGATGCACTAAGAATGGCTTGGCAAAAATGTATTAATTGGCCAGTAATTATGAGTTCAAATAATTTTGGTATGGCAGACAGCTTACAGATTCCTCTATAATTGCCTATATCAGACCTAGAACCTTTTTATGGATAGGAATAATAAACGATTCCTTCCATAATAGGGGGAAATCACTGAGCTGGAGGGATAAATTAAATAGCTTAAGGAGGGGATCACAGAGGAAATCAGTACAATATTTAAGAACGCAGCAAGGGACATTGTCCAATGAAGTGGCGTATGTCCTCGATTTCGTTGGTGTTGCAAAGCTCACAAATGTTCGTTCCACCTTGTTGTAAATTGTATTTATTTCCGTTCAGCCAGATCATGTCGCATCTTGCTTTCAGCACCCATGATACCGTTCTGGTTTCCAATTGGAGCAGTCTACTACATACTGATTCATCGAGGTCTTTGTAGATTCGTGTCACACTATTCATTATTCTTTCAAAGAGTCGTTGATTTCGATTCTGAGATAACGCATCTAACATAATTTCTCGGGTATGTGCCCAGATAATCGGTTCCAAAAGTTTTTCGATCCAAACAATATTGAAAGGTCCACTGATCAAATTTAGACCTTTTGCCCAGAAAATATTTTTGGCTAATATTTCCTTTGACATAATATGAGGGAGACGGTCGTTGCTGTAAGTGAATAGTGTTTTTTCAATGTATTTAATGTGCAAGTTTAACATATACAGACAACTACTTTCCATATTCGTGTCCAGCGCTATTGCATAGCTTGGTGTCGTTCTAGGTTCGTTTAATAAAAAACATATATAAATTATCTACCTCTTCTGGAAGTGTGTAGCCCCAAACTTGCGCACCATATGACTGTATAGCTCTGCACACTGCTCCAAAAATCTTGAGCTTCATGTCAAATGAAATATTGTTTTTTGACAGCATGCTCCTCGAAGTACAGTTCACACTAATTTTCGCCGCAGAAATTCGTTTCTCAATGTGTTTTTTAAAGGGCAACTTCGGGGTTAATACAACACCAAGATACGTGAACTCCGAAACAACATGATGGGTTCGCCATTACAATCCCATTTTTCCATCGCCGACAAACGCCCTCCTCTTCTGAAAACCATGCTTTCTGAGGTATTTACTTCCATGTTCCAGGTCACGCAGTATTGCTCCAATCTATGTATCATTTGTTGCAGTACTGTAGCATCGTCAGCCATCATAACTATATCATCTGCATATAGCAGCAGCATTATGTTTTTGTTGCAGACACTAAGACCACCACCAAGGCAATCGTGAAGATCATCCAAATATAATGCGAATAAAAGAGGAGATAGCAAGCATCCTTGGCGGACACCAATATTAGTTTTAAAATAATTCGACATTTCGTCACCGGTCCATACAGTCACTTGAGTATCAGCGTAAATATTTTCCAATATGCATGTGTGTGCTTTAACGACCTTTATGATAATCAAACCATCAATAGTACGCTGGCTCTAGGTCTCGTTATGTTTGCACATAACTTCAAAAAGCAGGAAACACAACACAACACAAAGGAGGCTAGGTGGTCATGACCAACAAAGTAAGCATACACTTTTTGTTCTCCTCAATTTTCAAATGTACAGTTGCTGTGAGATTGTATATGTTATCTACTGTTGAATATTGCGCTCTAAACCCCGATTGATATTCATTTAGTTTATTTTTTAACAGTACCCATTTTGTAAGGCGGTCATTTAAAATTCCCATAAAAATTTTAGCAATGCAGTTCATGAAGGAAATGCCGCGATAATTTTGAGGTTGATTTAGATCTCCTTTTTTGTGGATTGGGAAGATGACGCTTGTTGTGCAACACTCCTCGATATGTCCTCTCTCCAGAATGCTATTGTAGACAGTGGCTAACGCGTTTATAAAGCAAATCGGAGCGTTTTTATAAAACTCATATGGTATTCTGTCATCGCCTGGTGCCTTATTTTCTTTAGTACGACTTAGTACGTGGAGAATCTCTGCGCTGGTTACTACTTCATCCAATGTGCCAACTTCATATAATTTCTGACAAATAGAACATCGGGTGATGTCTGTGCTGGATTTAAAAGGTTTTTGAAGTAGTTTTCAAAGTCTGAGGCTGCAATATTAGTGCCGGTTTTAAAATGAGCATTATTTATCTCCCTTGCCAGCTTCCACCAATCCTTACTAGATTTAACTAGGTCCATTTTCAGGCCAAGCTCTTACCAATATGTTGCCTTCGCATATGGAGCGATATTCTTTTCGTTTTTCGATGTAGACTAATCGAGCATCATTGTCATTGGATCTCCTAAACTTATTCAAGTATTTTAATGAGGTCTTGCGTGCCCAGAAACACTCCGCATCAAATCACCTTTCCTTGCTCTCACAAAGCTGTTTGTTTGGCTTAGGGGCAGACATTTTGATCATTTCTTGTATATTGGCTAAGGACATAGGTTCTGGCTTTCCAATCAAAAAATGCTCAACGCTTTCTCGGTACCGCTCTGCTTTTTCCGACTTCCAAATATATTTTGGCAGTAGTTTTAGTGAGGATTTTTTGCTAGGCTCCGAAACGTTTATTTCCAGCTTCAGGGGCAAGTGATCTGACCAATCTTTAGACTCTACTTTCATGTCGCTGATGATTTCCAACAATACCTGATTTGATTGGGCATAGTATTTGAGCCCAATTTGAGCTTTAACAGTCACATCTCTGTGATTTGCAACAAGGCTAAGAGCGCCCTTGGATTTATTAAGAGTTGGTCCAAAGAATTCGATGACCCCTACACCACCAAACTCCTTTACACCTCACTGGTGAGACCAAACCTGGAATATTGTTCTTGCCTCTGGTCCCCGCATTACCAACAGTACCAAGATCAAATCGAATCAGTTCCGAAACAGTTTTTGATTTTTGCCCTTCGGGGCTTAAACTGGGACACCACCATCCACCTACCGCCCTATGAACAGAGATTGCGCCTAATAGACCTCCCATCAAGGGCGTAGCCAGCTTTCCGAAAAGGTGGGGCAGCTGTGCCTGAACTTTTCTTAAATATTTCTTTAAATATGTTTTTCAACATTAAATAATTAGATCAAGATGCATTTGATATGAAATGAGAAACAATTTTCAAAATAATCTCGGAAAACTTAAGTTATTAGTTAAAAACTGCATTTTTCGGGGCAAAATCGATGATCAAGGGGGGGGCAGCTGCCCCCCTGCCCCCCCTGGCTACGCCCTTGCCTCCCATCACTTAAATCCAAAAGTATCTGCCATGCGGTAGTTTTCATCCAAAAGCTTCTGGCCGGTGAGATTGACTCAATTGCTCTCCTAAGCCTAATTAATTTGTAAGTGCCACTTAAAGCAACTCGACACTATATACCCATCTATCTACCGCCCCGCCTAACGAACTATTCTCATCGAGACCCCTTCCGTTGCCTGTGCCTCGTTTACAATGAGTACCATCACCTATTTTCTATAGATATCTCTCTATTAGACGTAAAGAACTTCTTGATGTCACTCCTCAACTAATACCCTCATGCAATGGCTAGTACGTACTCTGATCACTTAAGCTGTGAGTTGGACCATAGCTGGCATTGCCAATAAATTTGTCCCACCGGGTCAGAGTTCGCTATTAGCCTAATTCTTATGTAAATTACTCTTAATATTTATTGTTTGACTGAACATTGTTAAACTTACCTCTAATAAATAAATCAAAAAACTCAAAAAATAAGACTTATTTTTATACCCTGTTCCCATTAAAAATGAGAAAAAGGGGATCATGAAGTTGTGCAAATGTATGTAACAGCCAGAAGGAAGCACCTCCGACCCCATAAAGTATATATATTCTTGATCAGCATCAACAGCCGAGTTAATTAAGCCATGTCCGTCTGTCCGTCTGTCTGTCTGTATGAACGCGTCGATCTCAGAGACTGTAACAGATAGAGCCACAATTTTTGGCATGTATGTAGGTGTATACTGTACCCACATCGAGTTTGTTTTAGATTTTGAAAATTCCTCCTCCTCCATCTTTTATCAGCGAAAAACTGTCTTTCTCTCTGTACGCGTGGATCTCACAGACTATAAGAGGTGGAACCACCAATTTTTGCATGTTTGAAGGTGTATACTGTACCCAGATCAAGTTGGTTTCAGATTTGGAAAATTCCACCTCCTCCATCTTTTAGCAGCGAAAATCTCAGAGACTATAAGAGGTAGAGCCACAAATTTTTGCATGTATGTACATAGGTGTATATCGTACCCAAATCAAGTTTGCTTCAGATTTGGCAAATTCCTCCTCCTTCTCCTTCTAACCGCGAAAAACTGTCAGAGCTAAAATTTTTAAGTTTGAACCTAATGATTGAATATATATTCTATTCTGTATACCACAACAAGATCCGAGCAAAAACACCGAAGATATTATTCAAATAAATTTTAAAATAAAAGGAGTTCAAAGCTATAGGAACCACATTACTTGGAACAGGGTATTTTGCTGTCGGGGCACTCGACCGCAGCACTCTTACTTGTTTGAGTTTTATTTATTACTCAAAAATAAAACTTCATGCCTGAGTTTTATTATTAAAAAATAAAACTCAATTTCAAATATCTCCGTCCCCATGGCACATAGACTTATATTTTTGATTTATGAAAGGCATACCCAAACGAAGAATTAAAACAAAACAACCCGGTGAAGAAACTTTTTTTGGGCTTAATTTGGCCAGAAATGTAAAAAAATCAATTCCTTCAAAATATATGCCTTCAACTTCGCGCAGATCAACAACTAATTCGTTTATTTGTTTTATTCTTAAACTTTTTTCTTATCTTAAAAATTAAAAGGAATTTTTTCAAATCTTTTAATCTATTTACATACTTAGTAATTTAAATGAAAAGTTTAATGTGGTTATTTCAAGAACTCTTACTCTGCGATTAGACAAGTTCGAGGCAGGGTTTCTTTTTTTATGAATTTTTCTTTAGTTTCACTTACTCAGCGCCACTTTACAGAAAACATTTTTATTTTTACTTTAGTTCGCTTGAGTTTACAAGTGACACTTCCTCAGTGCTGCCATGTTCAAATTTTCCTACATTACTTTTTTTTTGTACTTATGCTTTAATCATACTTACTTACTTATGTTTTAATCATATTTCGTCCATTATCTGTAGTTATACAGCAAATTTGCTTCTTCTCGATGTTGAATTCTTTCATAAAATCCTCTATTTCTGAGGAAAGATTATTCGCTGTATTTCTTTTTACAACCTTGGAGAGGCTATACTAAAATTGTCCGGATGTTTGTAACGCACAGAAGGAAGCATCTCCGACCACATAAAGTATATATATTCTTGATCAGCGTGACGAGCTGAGTTGATATAGCCATGTCCGTCTGTCCGTCCGTCCGCCTGTACGTCCGTCTGTCCGTCTGTTTCTATGCTATCTCCTCCGTCAGTTTTAAAGCTATCGTAAGCAAAATTTACTCGAAGTCTTTTGGTACAAATACGCTGCACATTTGTCGGAACTGGCCTGATCGGATGACTATAGCATATAGCTGCCATAGGAACGATCGGTTGAAAAAGTAGTTCTAGTGAGAAAAACTTTTTTGTTTTCAATGCTATCGCTACCACCTCGTATTTATAAGTTTTTTATGCTTTCACATAACTTCAGCAAGTTTTATGCTAATCGGGCAACTATATAGTATGTGGGATTTCAAATGGAAGCGAGTCCAACGGACAAAAATACTAAAAGCGGTTACAGCTATCTGGCAACGCTGAATGCATTGCCAGATTACTCAGGTACTCATTCGGATGGCGAGCGAAGCAAATGGAGAGAGGTAGTCGGTTGCAGCGGTTGAAAGAGTGAACACGTAGGAAGAGACAATACACTTTAATATTATAATAAACATAAGCACATACTGTACATCGTTTTAAGCCATCCACAATATAATAATAAACGAGAAAGGCAAAGCTAACTTCGTCTGTACCGAAGTTTTGATACACTTGAAATAGCTTGTCTCAACGGTTAGCGACTTCGACCAAACTTCGCTGATCAGCTTAAAAACATTACATATTACCCATGACCGTGTTTGAGAGCAGTTATATTGAGAGCAAAACAGTTTTTCTCACTAAAATCCATTTTGCGACCGAACATTTGTATGGCAGCTACAAGAAGTAGTTATCCGATCCGGTCGGTTCCGACATATTAGCAGCGTGCAGTAAAAAGAAGACTCTGTGCAAAGTTTCAGCTCGATAGCTCCAAAACTGAGGGACTAGTTCGCGTAGAAACAGACAGACGGACAGACGGACGGACGGACAGACGGACGGACAAAGCTTAATCGACTCAGCTCGTCATGCTGATCAAGAATATATATACTTTATGTGGTCGGAGATGATTCCTTCTATGCGTTGCACACTTCTGGGCAAAATTATAATACACTTTTCAAGTGTATAACAATATCATATAAATAAAATTCTACAAATTGGGGGCTCGTCCGGGAAGGCCCAAGCTTAAAGTGTGTGTGTTAAAGTGTGCTGGCGAAAAGACAATTGCGCATTAGCAAACCTGCGCAACAATACGTGTGTGCAAGCGAGAAAGACATATTCGCTGTGCAAAAGTTTGAAAGGCAACCGACGCGTCGAAGGAGAGGCGCCAGAGAATCGGCGACATCAACGTTTCTGCGTATGTGTATGTGCGCGCTGGCAAAAAGCAGCACAGTACAGCGAAAGTCGTGGTTTTAGATGCAGATCGAGACTGGCCAGAACTACAAACGAAGAAAGCAGCATCAGTAAGAGAGACGTTGAGTGTGGAGATCTGTAAGGCGGCATTAAGAGATTGACAGGCGCGTCATTTCACGTCGTTCTGGAAGTTGCAGGAAGCTGGACGGTGTGGAAATCCGTGGCAAGCAGTGCAAAGCAGTGCGTGAAACAGTGGACGTAGCATCAACTGCAAGCAGCTAGAGGCACAAATGACGGCAGTGGCAGAGTTTGGCAGCAGCAAGACGTACAACGAGTAGAGGCACAAACGTCGGCAGAAGCAGAGCGCTGGCATCACAAGCGTCGGCAGTGGCAGAGTTTGGTGAAGCAGCAGAGCAAGCACAAACGTCGGCAGTGGCAGAATTTGGTAGCAGTGACAAGAGGTATATGTTTGAGCTACAAACATCGACGAAGGCAGCGTTTGGTATGGACAACTGTAGAATATACTCATCAAACATTTAGATATTCGCATCGAATTGAGATCGGAGAGATTAACCTAATATTGATTAACTGATTAAGTTATATAGTGGGTGACCAAGATGCAACTAGAAGAGGTTTTGGCACTGAACGTTGCAGGCTTGCGTGCAAAACTGTTAGAGCTAAATTTATCTACAACCGGTAGGAAGCGTGACCTACAAGACAGACTACTTGCTCACTTTGGCATTCAGGAGGATGAGGGTGAGTCAGATGGAACTGAGTCAGTAGTTACCGCAGTTGATGGTCCTAGGAATCCTGGTTCGTGGTTTACATTAAAAGATGTTGAAGGAAGTGTTTCGAGTTTTTCGGGTACAAGCAATCCTGATGTTGAACAGTGGGTGCATGATTTAGAAGAGTGTGCGGATACCGTACAATGGAGCGAGTTACAGCGTTTTGTTTATTCGAAACAATTACTTAGTGGTGCAGCAAAACTGTTTGTCCGTAGCCAAAAAAATATTCGGAATTGGAAATCGTTGAAAGCTAAGTTGCGTGAGGAGTTTTCTGTTAAAGTTTCGTCAGCTGAAGTGCACCGAAGATTGGCTCAGCGTGTACAGAAAAAAGGAGAAACATTGCAGGAATATTTGTATGCTTTGATGGAAATAGCAAAACCAGTGGCGCTGGATGAGGAAAGTTTGGTAGAATATTACATAAAGGGTATTCCAGATTCGAAAGCAAACAAAATAATGCTCTACCAGGCCAGATATATAAAGGATTTGAAGGCGCAGATTGAAGTCTATAGAAAATCTCGTAGCTTCTCTAAGGTGGTAATAAAAGATGAACCGCTTGCTGAGGAGATTGACGGTCAGAACAGGGGGGAATCGAAAGCAGAGAGTGATAGAAAATGCTTTAAGTGTGGGGATACTTCTCACTTGAAAAGAGATTGCAAGAAAAATGTTTTTAACTGTTACCGATGTGGTCAAGCAGGTCACCGTGCGGCACAATGCAAGGTGGAGGTTGAAGTCAAAATGGAGAAAAGCGCAAATATAGTTATACTTGAGAAGGTAGAGGTTAAGCCCAAAAGTGAGTTTACAGTTTCAGGGCTTGAGCTTAAAAATGTAGTACATTCAAGATTCGTATTCAAAGGTCTCGTTGACACCGGATCTGACTTGTGTTTAGTAAGAAGACGAGTTTTTCACAAGCCTGGAACTGAGATAACAAGAAAAGGAAAGCATTTGACTAGAATCGGCGAGAGTCAGGTATTGACATTTGGAAGTGTAACTATACCTGTACAAATTGATAACATTCCGTTAGAGATTGAATTCCACGTAGTTCCAGATGGGGACATGAGATTCGATGCAATTCTAGGCAGGAATATTCTCGATGAGGTAGATATGCGAATAACTAGACATGGGACTCAGTTTATGCGCAACCGCAAAAAACAAGGAGAAGATCAATCTCACTTACCGAAGTACAATTTTTGTAATGAAATGCAGAGCAAAACAAACAGTATGTGTGTAGAACAGATTGAAATGGATAATCAGGAAATCATGGATAATCTTCAGTTTTTACTAGGCGTGGAGTCGTGCACATTACCAAGAGAGCGGGAGGCGAGGTAGTGTGCATCAACAACATGCAAAAACTATTTGAGCTAAGCGAAGAGAACCTAGAAGAGCAGCGCGAAGCAACCGAAAAGTCGGGTGGAGATAATCTTTTTCGTTAGTGTACGTTGTCCAGTAATAATGATCATCATTAATGTTAGTTTTTTAAGCGAATTTTGTTTTCTGTATTACCATGTTTATAAATTTTTGCTAGGTTTTCTTGAATTGCGCGCGCTACTAAAAGCTATCAATAATTCAATAGTAATACTAATATAAATAGGTCCACAGCGAACAGTGGTACAATGATTAGGATTCTTGCTAAACAAAAAACTGGACTAAACATTTGTCACATAAATGCTCAAAGTCTTGCTGGAAAAATCGAAGAGTTTAGATATATGTTTGTGAAGTCAAATGTAGATGTAATTTGTGTGTCTGAAACGTGGTTTGTTCCCCAATTAAGTGATGTGTTAGTTTTATGTGACGGATTTGATTTGTACCGATCTGACAGAGAAAGCCATGCGGGAGGTGTTGCAATTTTTGTCAATAAAAAACTTAACGCCAAAGTCATATGCAAACAGGCTCCGGGAAGTGCAATAGAATACTTGTTTCAGAAAGTTGCAGGTAGGGGAAGTGCAATAAGCTTACTTATTGGCTGCCTTTATCGGCCGCACCGTACCATCGACTACTCGGATGTAATTGACATAATTTCTTCATTATCTTTAAGCTTTACTGACATAGTGATAACTGGCGATCTGAACAGTAACATTTTATCAGAGCGACATTTAGCCTTAGAAATGGCATCCTTGGGATTAAATCTTGTTAATTCAACTACTCCTACGCACTTCTCTGGCACGATTGATACCCTACTTGACGTTTTTTTCGTTAGTGATACGGACAAAATCTTATTGTATGACCAGGTAGCAGTACCAGCTTTCTCCAAGCACGACTTAATCTTCATAACGTACGAGTTTAATCCTATTCAAAGCGACACAACCGTTTGGTACAGGGACTTTAAACATATTGACTACAAACAACTTCAGGACAATTTAGATCTATGTAATTGGAACACTATTTATTCTTATACAGACGTCAATTCCCAGTTAAGTGACTTCTCGTATTATATAAATGTATTATATGACAAATTTATACCACTAAAAAGCAAAAATCATAATGAGAAGCATAAACCTTGGTTTTCGCGGGATATCGCGAAAAAAATTACAGAGCGTGACACTGCTTATAAAAAGTGGAAGAGGTACAAGACTTCTGATCACTACACGCGGTTTAAAGCGCTTAGAAGTCTTGTAAATAACATGATCAATACCGCTAAGCGTACTCATTATACGAATAAGTTTAGAAGTGCTATATCCTCCAAACAGAAATGGAGTGAACTTAAGAAACTGGGAGTTGGTAAGACGAAATCCTTTAACAAAGTGACCACTGACTTAAATGAGCTGAACAAAAAATTTATACAATCAATTACACCTGACATCCTGACTAACTCTTACCTTGACGTTGTAGAAGATAATAATTGTGATAATAGCTTTAGTTTTACGTGTGTAAGCCCATGTGATGTCCTTGAATGTGTCCTCAAAATCAAGTCGAGCGCGGTCGGTCTGGATGACATGCATCCAAAATTCTTTAACCTCATATTGCCAAAAATCCTAAACTATGTGACTCATATATGCAACACTGCATTTACTACGTCAACATTCCCGGAAAATTGGAAAATTGCCAAAATAATCCCTGTTCCAAAGGCTAATAATGATTACAGACCAATATCCATTCTGCCCTTTTTATCCAAAGTGTTCGAGCATTTAATGTTACAACAGATAAACAAGTTCTTAGTAAGTAACCCAGTGTTAAACAATATGCAATCTGGCTTTCGGAAGCATAGAAGCTGCATCACAGCAGTGTTAAATGTTACTGAAGAAATTCGAAGGCAACTCGATAACAGCCAAGTGACATTTCTCACATTACTAGATTTTAGCAAGGCTTTCGACACAGTACAACATGACATACTGTGCACAAAATTATGCAAGTTTTTCAATTTTAATGACACTGCGATCAAATTAGTTTCGTCGTACCTATGTGGCAGAAGACAGGCAGTATTTACCCAAGAAGAAATGTCTACCTTTTTGCCTGTCAAATGCGGTGTACCTCAAGGCTCAATTCTTGGTCCTCTTCTGTTTTCGATGTATATTAACGATCTACCTGTCTCTTTGTCAAACTGTAATGTCCACATGTACGCTGATGATGTCCAATTGTACGCTAGTTGTCCACTGCAAAGTATAACTGATTGTGTTAATTTATGTAACAGTGAACTGTCTAATGTCAGTAAATGGGCTCAATGTAATGGACTATCTCTCAATCCGTCTAAATGTAAGTGTATTGTTATTTATAAAAAACTGCTGAGCACTGAATCACTACCTAATTTATTGCTTAATAGTACTCCAATTCAATACGTAGAGCAAGCTGTCAACCTTGGCATTACAATTAATAAGACTCTCTCCTGGAGTGACCAAGTAATAAAAGCCACTGGAAGAACATATATAACTTATACTTAGGCAGCTTTCACTTACTCAGCAGTTTTTACCAACTGAAATCAGACTAACGATTGCAAAAACGTACCTGACACCCTCGCTGTGCTATGGTACAGAAATATTTGGAAATTGCGACGTGGCTTCTCAGCGGAAACTCACAGTGGCATATAATAATATCGCCAGATTCCTGTACAATGTTGGAAGAAGAGAGCATATATCCAGTTTCGCCAAACAAATCCATCAACTAAATTTTAAATCCTGGACTGACTTTAAAAATCTACTGCTTTTACACCGTATCATTTTTACAAAAGAGCCAAGCTATTTATTTGACAAATTATGTTTCAGCACATCGTCCAGAACTAAAAATATCAATAGTATACGACATAAACTCTCCTGCTCAGAACGTCATTTCTTCGTACACACTGTTCGTTTGTGGAACCAATTACCACCTCAGTTAAAGGTAGTTAGTAGCGCAGCGCAATTTAGGGACAAGCTTAGGCAATTTTTAATGTTAAGGAATTAATTATTTATATAAAAATGTAAAAAAAAAAATCGTGTTTCGCTCAAAGCAGATGTAGGAAATGTAATTTTAAATTTAATTAGGTTAATACGCTTTCCTCAATGTTCGTTTTTCTCTTTAGTGACTAGTGCAATAATATATAAGGTTATCCTTGTCGCACTAGGGTGTAAGAATAATAATAAATAAAATAAATAAAACGAGAAAGGCAAAGCTAACTTCGTCTGTACCGAAGTTTTCATACACTTGAAATAGCTTGTCTCAAGGGTTAGCGACTTCGACCAAACTTCGCAGATCAGCTTAAAAACATTACATATTACCCATGACCGTGTTTGAGAGCAGTAATATTGAGAACAAAACAGTTTTTCTTACTAAAAACCATTTTCCGAACGAACATTTGTATGGCAGCTACAAGAAGTAGTCATCCGATCCGGTCGGTTCCGACATATTAGCAGCGTGCAGTAAAAAGAAGACTCTGTGCAAAGTTTCAGATCGATAGCTCCAAAACTGAGGGACTAGTTCGCGTAGAAACAGACAGACGGACAGACGGACGGACGGACAGACGGACGGACAAAGCTTAATCGACTCAGCTCGTCATGCTGATCAAGAATATCTACACTTTATATGGTCGGAGATGATTCCTTCTATGCGTTGCAAGCTTCTGGGCAAAATTATAATACACTTTTCAAGTGTATAAAAATAAAGATACGCCTTGTAAGTTGCAAAAAGGAGTCTTGGGCAGGGAATCCCCAGAAAATGTTAAAAACTTGAAGCTGGAAAATAAGAGGGCTTTTGATTTGAAAAGAAAGAAAGACCGACAGTACAAATTGAATGATTTAGTGGCCATAAAGCGGACACAATATGGAGTAGGCGTGAAGTTTAAAGGAAAATTCCTCGGACCATACAAGGCAGTCGATGTTAGGGAATATGGGAGGTATGAAGTGGAAAAGGTAGGAGATACAGAAGGTCTTTTTAAAACGTCAGCAGTCTCCGAGTTCATGAAGCCATGGGAGGATCCATTGGGGGCGAATGTCCTGTCAGGAGGGCCGAATGTGGGATTTCAAATGGAAGCGAGTCCAACGGACAAGAATACTAGAAGCGGTTACAGCTATCTGGCAACGCTGAATGCATTGCCAGATTACTTAGGTACTCATTCGGATGGCGAGCGAAGCAAATGGGGAGAGGTAGTCGGTTGCAGCGGTTGAAAGAGTGAACACGTAGGAAGAGACAATACACTTTAATATTATATGTTTATTAGCACATACTGTACATCGTTTTAAGCCATCCACAATATAATAATAAACAATATCATATAATCAAAATTCTGCATAGTATAGCTGCCATACAAAAGATAGATCTGAAAAAAAGTTTTAGTATGAAAAACTTTTTATACCCTTGGAGAGGGTATATTAAAATTGTCCGGATGTTTGTAGCGCATAGAAGGAAGCATATCCGACCACATAAAGTATATATATTTTTGATCAGCGTGACGAGCGAGCTGAGTTGAGTTAGCCATGTCCGTCTGTCCGTCCGCCTGTCCGTCCGTCTGTTTCTATGCTATCTTCTCCGTCAGTTTTAAAGCTATCGTAACCAAACTTTGCACGAAGTCTTTTGGTACAAATACGCTGCACATTTGTCGGAACCGGCCGGATCGGATGACTATAGCATATAGCTGCCATAGGAAGGATCGGTTGAAAAAGTAGTTCTAGTGAGAAAAACTTTTTTGTTTTCAATGCTATCGATCTCAACCCTCGTATTTATGAGTTCTTTATGCTTTCACATAATTTCAGAAAGTTTTATGCAAATTGGGCAACTAGATAGTATAGCTGCCATAAAAAAGATAGGTCTGAAAAAAGTTTTAGTATGAAAAACTTTTTTGTTTTTAATGCTATCGCTCCCAAACTCGTTACTGATCAATAGGATATGCTAACACACAATTCTGTCCAGTCTGATCCAAATCGGATGACTATAGCATATTGCTGCTATAGGAATGATTGGTGGGATAAATAGTTTTAGTGAGAAAAACTTTTTTGTTTTCAATGTTAGCGCGTTTGTACGTTTCAGTTATAAATATTATCTGTCTCAACCAGGGATGCAAACCGGTTCTGAACCGAACCGGTTTTAAACCGAACCGAACCACTTTTTGCGCTCGTGAACCGAACCGTAAACCGAACCGGTGTGTTTTCAAAAATTTTGAACCGAACCAAAAACCGAAAAATAAAATGGTTCGGTTCGGTTCAGTTTAGCTAGGTATTGAGTTACTGGCGAATAGTGAGCAAAATCAGCAATTAGCTTTAAAATATTACGAAAATACTTTGAAAAGCAGAGTTGTTGTAAAAAACAAAGAACATCAACCTTATTCCAACCAATCCACCCAAAATTGTAATAAGCCAAGTCGGGATTGTATTATCCTTTGGGAGGTCAACTCACATAATTCTCAAGCGTTAACTATTTCCCTTTAATTCCCTATTATTTTAAAAAATTATTTATATGGAAGAGACTGATATATCAGAGATTACTTGATCAGGTCAAAAGAAAATTGTGATTATTTGACGATTTTGATCCGCTTGGCTTTCAGTAGTCAATTTCAAACCGTGAAAGCTTCTAAACAACTCGTAGTTGTGACGAAATTTCGTCAAAACGAAATGAGAACGTTTATACGGAAAATGCCGTCGAAGTTTTGATCATACCCGATTAACTATAAACCTAAGTCTTTGTTAATGAATAATCTGAACACTTGTATCAAAATCCCTGGTCTCAACACAATTTTAGAGCGTTTGATCAAAATCGGATGAATATATCGTATAGCTGCCATATAAAAAACTGGCAGAAATATATCATGCTCCAAGGGTATATAAATTACGGTCGAGCCGAAGTTAGCTTTCCTCTATTTTTATACCCTTGGAGAGGGTATATTAAAATTGTCCGGATGTTTGTAACGCATAGAAGGAAGCATCTCCGACCATATAAAGTATATATATTCTTGATCAGCATGACGAGCTGAGTTGATATAGCCATGTCCGTCTGTCCGTCCGTCTGTCCGTCTGTTTCAATGCTATCTCCTCCGTCAGTTTTAAAGCTATCATAACCAAACGTAAACTGCACGAAGTCTTTTGGTACAAATACGCTGTACATTTGTCGGAACCGGCCTGATCGGATGACTATAGCATATAGCTGCCATAGGAACGATCGGTTGAAAAAGTAGTTCTAGTGAGAAAAACTTTTTTGTTTTCAATGCTATCGCTACCAAACCTCGTATTTATGAGTTCTTTATGCTTTCACATAATTTCAGCAAGTTTTATACAAATCGGGCAACTATATAGTATAGTTGCCATACAAAAGATAGATCTAAAAAAAAAGTTTTAGTATGAAAAACTTTTTTCTTTTCAATACTATCGCTCCCAAACTCGTTACTGATCAATAGGATATGCTAACACATAATTCTGTCAAGTCTGATCCAAATCGGATGACCATAGCGTATAGCTGCCATAGGAATGATCGGTCGAGAAAAAAATTTTAGTGAGAAAAACTTTTTTGTATTCAATGGTAGCGTGTTTGTACGTTTCAGTTATAAATATTATCTGTCTCAACACAATTTTAGAGAGTTTGATTAAAATCGGATGAATATATCGTATAGCTGCCATATAAAAAACTGGCAGAAATATATCATGCTCCAATGGTATATAAACTTCGGTCGAGCCGAAGTTAGCTTTCCTCTATTTTTTGTAGTTCAATTAGGCAAGTGTTTTGATCAAAATTTGATTGCCGTCGAAAAATTGAGCATTTATTTCTAAAATACCACGATTGGGTCTAGTGGCTGTATCAATTTTCTTTTTTCTTATTTTCTTATTCCTCAAGGAATTTTGAATAGTATTTTTAATTTCTTGTAGAACATTCCTTGATGTGATTGAATTCAAATTTATTGGGAAAAAGTGCCGCATTGGCCAGTGGTGCCGCTTTTGGCATAAGCGCGACGGTTCACGAGGTGACCTTTTGGTGAAGCGCCGCCTGCTGGAGGCGCAGTTGAAGGCGCTAGAACAACAAATACAGCGTTCCCTGCAAACGCATATGACAGGCGTTTCGCTAAGCGAGCCGAAAAAAGCGGAAGAACCAAAAAATCCCTGTGTGGTTGAGGAGAAGGTTCCAGAGGAGCCAAAGGAGGAAGATACGCTCGAACTGGCGAAATTACAAATTTAAATATAAATAATAATAAATAAAATTTGAAAAATATAAAAATTGAAAGTATATGAAAATAAAGTAAAACTATTCACAGGGCAGAAATTTAATGTTTTCCAAAATGCAAACATTTGTTAATGGAATAATAGGATACATATTCAAGCTTCAAAATATGTAAGCAATATTGTTCTAAGGTGGTAGTTTGTTCTTGGCATATGCATACCTAGACCTATCTCTTGCTTGTATTAAATCTTGAAAAAAAAGGGTTTTTGTATTGGTTTGAGCTTAGCTAAACTTAAAATTTGTTTCATTTTCTTTAATTTAAAGTACTCATTATATTTGTAAGATATTTACTATATATTATAATTTAACAGAATGAATTTTAATAATTTGGTTTTCCAAACTGGCTTTATAAACAGAGTTTTTCATGCCCTTTAATCTGATGAAAAAAAACCTTTATTAAACATTTTTTTGAAAAAAATTAATTCCAAAATGTGTAACGTCCGCAACGGCATGAAAATTCTCAAAAAAATGTTCATATTATGAGGTGGAAAAAGGATTTTGGCCTGCTGAATCTGGGCTTTGAATTGCTATAGGTGGTCGAGAATCCAAAAAACATAACCTCAAAGTAACAAAAAGTGTGTTTAAATAATATAAATATTAATAATTGATAAATATCGAGGGCAAACTAGCAAAATCGGTACTTCCAACATCGTAAAATGAAATCACAACTGAATTCGAATTTTATCCTTACAAACCGAGTTTCAAGCCAATCGGATGAAAAATAATTTTTTTTCCATGCTGAATTTTCCGACCGTTTTCCTCGTGGGCGGATTTTCCAAAATCGGGAAAAAACGTGTCCAATAATTTCGCGTGCTTTGCTTAATGGAAAAAGTGTAACGTCCGCAACGTCACGTCCGCAACAGACCAAAAATTAAGATATTAAAATGACGGGACGACTTATCATTCTTTTGAATGCTGGGTTGAAATGGTTGTTTATTCCACTTAATTATCTGTGGTTAGACTTTATTTGTTTATTATGCGAAATTAGCTAAAAAATGTGGAAATGCACATAAGCCTCAAGGTCGACTTCCATTTATTGTAACGTCCGCAACGGAACTTTAAACAAGCATAACTTTTTTTTAGAAACAGATTACCTTTTATTTTAAATTGGGTTTGAAAGTACTCCCAAAGAACTGCATTTTGCAAAAAATCTTTAAAATATACCAATGTGGACGCGAGCTGTGTGAATTTTAACAAGCAAATTTGCGTACAAATGTAACGTCCGCAACGCAGGATCAGCCCATATATTGTTGATTTACACTATGAAGTTGATTTTATGCCCAAAAATTGGAAAGAAAAATGCGCAAAAATAATTTTTGGAGTTCTATTGTTGACACCTTTTCTGCTGGATACGTTTAAAATTATTCCTTTGAGTTTATTGAGCATAAAAACGAAGAAGTTTTTGATCTGCGCGAAGTTGAAGGCATATACTTTGAAGGAATTGATTTTTTTACATATCTGGTCAATTTAAGCCCAAAAAAAAGTTACTTCTCCAGGTTTTTTTATTTAAATTCTTCGTTGTGGTATGCCTTTCATAAATCGAAAGGAAATATGAGTCTGCCACGGGGACGGAGATATTTGAAATTGAGATTTATTTTTATTTAAATAATAAAACTCAAGCAATAAGTTTTATTTTTGAGTAATAAATAAAACTCAAAAAAATAAGTCTTATTTTTTCAGTTATAAATAAAACTCATAATATAAGACTAATTTTTAGGGTAATTAATAAAACTCAAAATATAAAACTTATTTTTCGAGGAGTAAATAAAAATCCAAAAATAATGCTTACTTCTTGAATATTATAAAAAAAATTACAAAATAAGCATTGTTGCCACCCTGTTGTGGCAACTAAAGAATGTTCTGGCACGTCCAGATACCGATCAACACAAAAATAGAACTGCTCCAAACTTCACTTCAGATTAATGCATTGTTTATTTAATGTTTAATACAAAGGGTAATAAGATAGAGTGATCGAGCAAGAACCTTCGAGAGAGAGCGTTAGAGAGCGAGAGTTTATTTTAACGTGTTGATGCCGCGCGAACTTTGTGAATACTGATCTTTTAGTGGTGGATGACGCTGTCCTTTTTGTATCGATAAGGCACGGCATACACCTTTATTTCAAGTATCGATAAGGCACTGAATGAACATCGATATGACAGGGTTCGGGGTCGATAGGTGGATTGACTGTTAAAAAATTAAATTATTTGGCTCACCATCCCGGCCCCCCGTACAACTACCCAGGAGTTTTACCTAACTCATCTAATACTGCCGGCTTTGATGCTGGCCGTCTCAGGATTCCAGTTGAAGTTTTTACCTCTGCAATTCAAATCTGACCATCTTTGGACGGTATGGTTTGAACGATGATTCCCATTTTCCAGATTCCCCTGGGTTGATTCTCCTCGCAGATGATGACTACGTCGCCTATTTGGATTGGCCTAGTCGGAGCAAACCATTTAGTGCGTCGAGTAAGCGTTGGCAAATATTCTCGAACCCAACGACGCCAAAAATTGTCCTTGAGCTGTTTGGCAATTCGATACTGCTTGTGATAATTGAAATTGCCAACATCTCCTGGAGTTTGAGTCGAATTTGTAGATCCTAATAAAAAATGATTAGGTGTCAATGGTTCAGGATCATCTATGTTGACTGGTACATGTGTTAGTGGCCTGCTATTGATTATATTTTCTGCTTCGATGAGCAGACTTGTTGATTGATTGATTTGTGTGACTGATAAGACACGTTTCGTAGATCTGACCAAACGTTCCCAGCATCCGCCTGAGCTGGGATTAGAAGAACAATTAAATTCCCACTTGATGCCTTTATTTGTCAGTTCCGCTTTAATACTGTCCCAATCAAATAAGTCCATTGTCTTTTTAATCTCGTTGTCAGCTCCAACGAAGTTTGTTCCCATATCTGACCGAATTTTGATTGGGACTCCTCTCCTGTATACGAAATTACGTATACATAAAATGCAGGCATCGGTCGACAAATCAGCCGCTAATTCCAAATGAATAGCTCTAATTGTCAAGCAAGTGAAGGGAGCGACCCATCTCTTTACGTGACGTCGCCCAATTGTCACGATAACCGGCCCAAAATAGTCAACACCCACATAAGAAAATGGCCGCTGGTATGGGGTAACTCGATCCTTTGGAAGTTGACCCATCAATACAGGCTTTGGGCTTGCCATCTGGTTCTTGCAATGTTGACAATTTCACTTGGCTCGTTTTACAGCCGTTCTAAAGTTTACAATCCAGAGTTTTCGTCTTATCTCGATTACAATTAGTTCATCGTTTTGGTGATGAATCGTAATCGAGTCTTCCATTTACAACTAAAAGACCTTCTGCATCTAATTTTGGACATACAAATAGATTGAACTGCTCTTCGAAATTGTGTCCGTTTCCATCAAGCATCTTATTTCCTGCTCATAAAATTGACTCTGCGCTATCTTGCATAAAGCAGTCTTTGCCGAACGTAGTTCGTTTGCTGTAAGCTCGCCATGAGCTTCAGGTTCATTCCGATGTCGGAGTCGCTCGACAAATCGCAATACCCATTCCATTGTTCTTTTCAAACGTAAATGTTGTGAATAACGGTTCATGTCAATGAATGGATCCGAATGTACCGTGAGTACTATTTTCTTTCGCTCGTTTTCATCCTCAAAATTATCTTCCAGCTCTGTTGAAGGCCAAAACTCCTTCTCCTTAGGTTAGGTTAGGTTGCGATGGCTGAGAGCGACAAGTCGCTCTCCCACTTAGGCCACTTTGGGCCCATTGCGATGCCATATTTATTCCCTGTTAACCCTTTTTAATACTGAGGTGGGTCCTCGTTACTGAACCATTGTGTGGACAGAATAAATTTGAGTAGTGCTGGGATCTCTAGCCCGGATGTCTCCGAGAGATTGACTAGCAGAGGTTAACCAAGTGTCCTAAGCCTCCTTCTGCTCAAGGCGGGGCAATGACACAAAAGGTGTTGTACCGATTCCTCCTCTTCTTCGTGTCCGCAACTTCTGCAGAAGTCATGGTAAATGACGCCTAGGCGTGCTGCGTGTCTGCCAATAAGACAGTGACCTGTGAGGGTCCCCACCAGAAGTGATATGTGTTCCCTTCTGTGACGTAAAAGTGTGTTAGTACGTTTTTGGTCGAATGTTGGCCACGTAAGCCTCGCTACTGCACAGGAGGAAAGGTTTTTCCACCGATTCGTAGCGAGACTCAGTGTTTCATCTTTTATGTGGAGCTTAAATGTAGCCATAGGCATACCTATCGTACTCCTCTCTGAAAGGAGCTCGATGGTGGTTCCTATTCTGGCCAGTTTGTCCGCAGACTCGTTACCTTCTATGTTGCGGTGTCCAGGTACCCATATAAGGTGTATACTAAAATGTCGTGCGATCTCGTTGAGAGATAATCGACATTTAGTAAGTGTTTTAGCATTGTTTGTATGAGAGTCAAGTGCTTTGAGGGCGGCTTGACTGTCAGAGTATATGAATACATTTCCTTCCTTGACCGTAAATGTGCTAAGGTAGGTGGCAGCTTCCTGGATGGCTACCACCTCTGCTTGGTACACACTACAGTGGTCAGGAAGGCGGAACGATTAGTTCAAATCTAGGTTGGGAGAGAAAACTCCCCCTCCTACTTTTTCGTCGAGCTTAGAACCATCAGTGTAGATGTTAATGGCGTTAGCTCTGCTGTGGGGCAGGTTGTCCCAATCGTTTCGGCTTTTGATATAGACGTCGTAAAATTTGTCAAACGTCGTTTGTGGTATACAGTAGTCTGTACTTAATGGTATACCCGTTTGGTCTTCGAGTATGGTAGCGTGTCCCGAATTGCCCCTGTTCCAGGTATCGTATTCTCTTAGTCTTAAGGCTATTGTGGTAGCCATTTGCTTAGCTACGAGGTCTAGTGGTAGAAGGTGAAGAATAGTATTTAGCGCTTCCGCTGGTGTCGTTCGGAGAGCGCCGCTAATACAAATTTCCGCACTTCTTTGTACTTTGTGCAGATTGTTCAGGGCTGATTTTTTCCCGAGTGCTGGCCACCATACTAGAGCTCCGTAGAGAAGTATGGGGCGTATTACGGCTGTGTAAAGCCAATGTACAATGGATGGGGAAAAACCCCATTTACGGCCAATGGCCTTTTTACAAGAAAAAGAGCAATGGTTGCCTTTTTTATACGTTCATTTATGTTGTCATTCCAGAGCAGTTTCTTATCCAGAATGACACCCAAGTATTTGGCATTGTCACCAAATACGAGGCTTACTCCGTTGATTTTAGGCGGGATGAGATCCGGAATTTTGTACTTTCGGGTGAAAAGCACTAGTTCCGTCTTAGCCGGGTTTACGCCCAAGCCACAAGATTTTGTCCACTGAGCAAGTGTTGTCAAAGCGGTCTGCATGAGGTCACACAGCGTTTGAGGAAACATTCCACATTTGAAGATGGCAATATCATCCGCGTAAGCCACCACCTCGTGTCCCTCCGCCTCCATTAGCCGCAGCAGTTGGTTAACTGTTACAACCCACAGAAGCGGGGAGAGAACACCTCCTTGCGGAGTGCCTCTGTTTACACATCTGCGAGCAGTTGCACCGCCAAGTTGGGAGTATACCGTTCTGCTGGTTAGCAATTGTTCGATGAATCCCACCAGCGGCACATCTGCTCCCACATATGTCAAGGCAGAGGTGATGGCGTTAGGTTGGACGTTATTGAAGGCACCCTCTATGTCGAGAAATGCTACTAAAGAAAAGTCCCTTACTTCAAGTGATCTTTTAATCCTTGAGACCAGGGAGTGCTGGGCGGTTTCTGTAAACCTACCCTTGCTGTATGCATGTTGGGTGTGTGCTAGATGAGCAGGACTAATAGTTTGCCTCAGGTGTGCATCTATAAGTCTCTCGAGAGTTTTAAGAAGAAACGAGGATAGGCTGATTGGCCTATAATCGTTTGGTTTCACATGTGAAGCTTTGCCAGCTTTCGGTATGAACATTACTTTAGTTTCTCTCCACCTAGTGGGGATGTAGTTGATCTTGAGACAGCTTACATAGATTGTGTAGAGCCAGGTCATTGTGTACCCAATGGTTTGTTGTAGTTGGGCAGGATATATGTTATCGAGACCTGGCGACTTAAATGGTTCGAACGAATCGATAGCCCATTTAATTCTGGTCTCCGTGACAATGGTTTTGTCGTATTGCATAGAAAGGTCGGTTGGCCTAACCTGAGGTATTAAGTTAAGGGAGCATTCAGGGAAGTGAGTGCTTAGCAGAAGATTTAGAGATTCTTCGCTCGAGTCGGTCCAGGTTCCGTCTGTTTTTTGTAAGAGTCCTGGCGAGGTTGGTGAGCTAGCCAGAATCTTTCTGAGCCGTGATGCATCAGAAGTAGATTCAATATTACTACAGTAATGAGTCCAGGAGGTGCGTTTCGCCCTCCTGGTAGCTTTCTTATAAGTACGTAACTTTTGTTTATATAACTCCCAAGCGGTTGTTTGGTCATTATATTTGGCTACGTTAATTGTATGTCGACATTCCTTTCGGAGCTTATCTAGCTCTGCAGACCACCAAGGTGGTTTAAAGGTGGATTTTATTTTTCTAGGGGAGCAGGCCCTATTGAACGAGTCCGTATACGCGAGGGTAAGCGTATCGACAAGTTCATCTATCTGTTTCCCCGTACTTGGTGTGTATGGTGGGGATGGTCCAAGCTTTTTAGAGAGAAGTTTGTTGTGTACTTCCCAATTGGTCTGTTTTGGGTTCTGTATCCTTTTGGGTGAGGGACACTTATTTGTTAGTACGACCTCTATCAGAGAAGGAGTGCTCTGGGAGCACCTTCCATGATATCAATTGGTCACAGAGGTCTTCGGAGATGAGGGTTATATCTAAAACTTCTCTTCTATTTTTGATAACAAAGGTGGGGTCATTCCCTTTGTTGGCAACATGCAATTCTGTCATGAACTGAGTCCTCAAACAGCTCCAGTCAGAAGCCGAATATTGCTCCCAGGATCTGACTTGCGTAGCTTCCAGGAGGAATTGAGTGACTCCCTCCACCTTAACATGGAGATACAGACCCCGCAGGATGTCGACGATGCGATTGACATTTTCATGAGCAAAGTCAAATCCGCTGCCATTAAAGCTGCTCCTCAAAACCCACTTCCCGCACACGCACCGCGTGGAAGCCTGATTTTGACCCCACAGGCGGAGGGCCTAATTGCTCTCAAAAAACGCCTGCGGAGGGAGTATGCGAGGACTCACGATCCAGTTGTCGACAGGATCTACAGGAGGATAGCCAATCGGGTGCGAAAGGTGTTGGCTACTATCAAGAGGGACGCCACGGATAAGATCCTAGAGGAAGCCACACCGAACGAGGACTCTAAGTACGCTCTCTGGAAGCTCACCAGAAGGTACAAGAGGCAGGTGCAGCCGAAATTCCCGGTCAGACATCCTGACGGCACATGGGCTAAACACCCACAGGACCGAGCTGAAGCCTTTGCCTCAAACCTTGAGGAAAGGTTCCAGCCATTCTCCACCGCCTCGACCAATAGACTTCAATTGGTCAAGGAAGCACTGGACGTCCCTCTTCAGATGGCGCTGCCAGTTCGGCCCATCACTTTTGAAGAGGTGAAGAGCGAAATTACTTCGCTTAAGAGCAACAAGGCACCTGGTGAAGACGGAGTTGACAACAGGACAATAAAGCTGTTCCCTCGCAAGGCGATATTGTTTCTGTTGCTCCTCTTCAACTCAGCCCTACGCCTCAGCTACTTTCCCAGTGCTTGGAAGAATGCCAACATTATCATGCTGCATAAACCTGGTAAGCCCCCGAATGAGCTGGATTCGTATAGGCCTATAAGCCTCCTCCCAGCATTTGGCAAGCTGCTGGAGAGGTGCCTATTACGAAGGATCTTGGAGACCCCAGCCGTCAAAAGGAGCATACCAAAGTTCCAGTTCGGATTTCGTTTGGGACATGGTACCCCAGAACAGCTGCACAGAGTGGTCAATTTCGTCCTGGAAGGATTCCACGCCAAGGAGTACGTTGTGGCAGCGTACTTGGATATCCAACAGGCATTTGACCGCGTCTGGCATGATGGCTTACTAGCCAAGCTGAAGGGAACGCTCAATCCCCAACTCTTCTTGATCGTCAGATCGTTTCTGTCTGACAGGACATTTAAAGTTGTCCAGGATGGCCTTGCATCCCAGAAGAAGAGGATTCGAGCAGGAGTACCTCAAGGCAGCGTTCTGGGGCCAACTCTCTACAGTTTATTTACTGCAGATATGCCCACTGCTATGGACATACCGATTGAGGAGCCGCAGGACCTCCTAATTGCCACATTCGCTGACGACACAGCAATTATGGCGCGTGACAGATGCGTTTACTCGGCAACAGACATGTTGCAGGAGTATCTCAAACGGTTTGAGAACTGGGCGTGTCGATGGAACATCTCCATCAACACCGAAAAGTGCGTATCTGTCACGCACACCCTGAGGACAGTTAGCAGCCCTGGCGTTTTCCTGCATGGAGAGCTCCTCCCCCACCAAACGGCGCACAAGTATCTAGGGGTGATACTTGATAAGAGGCTAACTTTCAAGCAGCATGCCGCCGAAGTTGCTGGCAAACTCCACTCCAAGGCGAAGAGGATGAGTTGGCTACTCAACGCCAACAACAAGCTCTCGCTGAGGAATAAAGTCCTCATTTACAAAGTGATCCTGGCACCGATTTGGAGGTACGGAGTCCAGGTATACGGCATCGCCGCGAAGACCCACCTGAACAAAATCAGGGTCTTCCAGGCCAAAATCCTGAGGAGGATCACTGGAGCGGAGTGGTTCATCCGTACTCGAGACATCGAGAGAGAGTGTGGCGTCCCGATGGTTGGCGACACAATCAACAACCAAGCAGCGAGGTACTTGGATAAGGTCGCCACACACCCAAACAACCTCGCCAGGCGCTTACTCCGAACGCGCAGGATCAACGGGATCAGGGCAAGACGTAGGCTCAAAAGGATACACCCAGGGGACCTGGCTGATCGAAGGATTTAGCCCAAACAAATGCGTCGAACAGCCAACACACAACTACAACTACAAATTACTGGATAGACAATCATCAAAAACCAATTACCCCCTTAATCCCATTACAAACCTAAAATTACTAAACAACAATACACATAATATTAGAGTTAAAATCCTTACAACTAATTACAAACAACAACAAACTCCAAACATGCAACAAAATAAAACGTAGAATAATCCTTCCCCTACAATTATAAGTTACTTCAACTAGTAATAGAAAATTGTAACATTTTGGGGAAAAAAAAAAAAAAAAAATTTTTTGAAAAAGTAATAGAAAAAAATTTTTTTAAAAAAAAGAAAGGAGATGTCACCATCACTAAATTGGGGAAGAAATAGTGTCTTAAAATGTATTTTGGTTAAAATACATGTTCGAATTTTTCCCTTACCTTTGTTTAGTATAGTTTAAGGTTGTCCGTAGTATAAAAAAAGCCATTGATTCTGTCTCCAGAAATCCATTGCTCTTGGACAAAAAAAATCTCTACCTCCTTTTGATAAAAAAAAAAAAACAAACCTTTTTGAGGGGAAAAAGTGTACATAATTGGTGTAAATATACTTTAGGATAAAAAAATGTGTGGGGGAACTAACAAATGTTTATATTTAAGCACAAATAAATGGTTTAAATTGAAAATGGTTGAAATGGTAAATATTCACAAAGACTTGCGTGAAAAATCCTTGTGATGCACTGCACTTCACTATGCGGGTGGGAGGATCACCGAGTGGGTGGGCACAGGTGCAGCTCCTGACTTCTGGCGGCACCTGACTGCGGGCGGCTGCTGGCGGCAACCAATTTATTTTGGAGATCGCCGGCAACGTAATTTCACAGGGCGAAAAACAAAACACTCGTATGGCACTTTGGCAAAACGCTTGACAGTTTTTGGTGTCAACCGAACGAGTTTAACATTAATTATTTTAATTAATTCGCGGAGCGCTAAAAATCAAAACAATCGCACGATCAGTGTGACCAGAGACTCCTTAAGAAGAAATTCGGGTCCGTTAGTCCATATGTTTCCGGAAATGTATTTCATACTCCTAGGAATCTTTGTGGCTTTATCAGCTGCGTTTAAATTAGTCGGAACCCATCGCCAAGTACTTTCATCAGTCGTGTCTAAAATTTCGCTTACACGTTGGGCAACAAATTGCTTATATAGTCGAATCATCGTTTTTTTGACACAAATCCTCTTTATTCGAAATTTGCCTTCTTATGTACTTGCTTCGCCACGAAATCGTCCACATAATGCTTGAAGTTAATGGCGTTTTTGACAGCTTCCCTCTTACATATTTCCTGTGGCATTTTTGGCATTCAAGTTCTTAATGTATTGCGCACAACAAGGAGAACACGCTGCTCCGAAAATCATAACAGTCATTTTGAATGTTGATACTTCATTGTTTGGGTCGCCATGTCTCCATAAAAATCTGAGGGCTTGCTGATCGGCTTCTTTTACTCGTACCTGCAAAAACATTTCTCTGATGTCAGCACAAACAGCTATCTTTCCTTGACGAAATTCAAACAGTATTTTTATTAAAGGTGGATTTTCACCGGGTCCTTTCAGTAGCTTTGTATTTAAAGAAACTCCATCTATGGCTGCTGCTGCATCAATACCAATTTATTAATATTGTGGACACCAAAGTGTGGCAGGTACCAGGTGCGACTATTAACAAATGAGGCTTCTTCCCTCGACAGCTTAACAGCGTATCCTTTGTTGACAAAATCCATAACAGCTTGATCGTACTCTTCCACCATATTCTATCTTCGCATTTTATTTTCTACCCCATACAGCCTCTTCAAAGCCATGTTGTAACTATCAGGAAAGTGTATGTTGACTCCAGCCCAAAGAAGTCCAGTCTCATATTCACCATTCATTCTTTTTGTAGTATCCTGCAGAATCTTTCTTGCTCTTATCACGTCTGCTGACTCCAAATTATTTTCAGTTAATTTGACACCTTTCAGTTGAAAAATAATCTGTCATCATATCCATTTCTAACTCAGATTCCGCTTTGTGCGAATGTAGCACAATTGAAATTAGTTATGGGTGTTCCGGTTCCTTTTGTGTCAATCCATAAACGTACCACCCTAAAGCAGACTTTGATGCTACCAAATTTGAGTGCAATGTTACGCTTGTAATAGTAGATACCAAATGACAATTGTTGATACCAATTAGCAACATTGGCTCCGCATCCGAATATCTCTTGATAGGTACATTTTTCAGCTTCTTGAATTTGTTCTTCAATTCTTGAGCATCAACTGATTGCAGTGATAGCTGCAATTCGGGAACAGTGTTTCCATTTATACGAAGCCATTTTTTATATTCATCCGGCGATCGGATTCTGAGATTACACTCCATAGACATTACATCCGTCGCATGTTTTCCGATCCAATTTAGAGAAAGCTTTGTTTTGTCCATATCCACACCCAGTTGGATTGCTAGCTTCTCATTGATTAATGACGCCGACGAGCCCTCATCTAGGAAGTCATATGTATGGACAACTTTATTATTTGGACCTGCTTGGTCCACAGGCACCACTTTAAAGAGTATTTTTGACATGCAAGACTTAACAGTATTTATCGTTGCTTCAGGTGATTCCACCTTTTCATTTCGAGTAGAATCCTAAGATTGCTCCTTATGCAATGTTCTATGGTGATTCTTTTTACACCCATTGAGGTGAAAATTTTTCGCAAGCTCATTCCATTGAATACGTTTTGTCAAAGGTAATTTTCCAATCAGTTGTTCTATCAATGTGGGGTTTTTTAGATTTTTGTATAGCCCCAGCTGACTACAGATATATTACCAAGTTTTCAGCTTGAAGCTTAGTACTCAGACAAACTAAATCGATTTAGCTGGGTGTCAACTCCATATAAAAAAAAGGGTGTCGGAAAGCTTCCGTAAAATTCCGACAGGCCTCCTACGCTCGGTCGAACTCACACATACTAAAATTTCCGTTCATACCCATCGTAAATCTCGTAGTGCCGCTAACTTGCAAGGCACAAACAGCTGATTCAATGCCGATGGGGTGGTAGTAGAAAAAATTGTTTGTAATTTTTCCGACACCCACCCGTCGGAGTGTCAGCAGCAAAAGTTCGACAAAAATCGTCGATTGGCATAATTTGAAATCAATGGTAAGATTTTGCATTGCCCATGACTTCTACATTCCATATATCCTCCACAAATCCCTAAATATTTGCAAAAACAATTAACTAAATTCAAATGCATGCAAATCAGAGCAGTGAGACCGTTTCACACTTGGTGGTATTTTAATAATGAATAAATTGACAATTTAGCTAGCGTACGATTTAGTTTGTCTGAGTACAAAGCTTTAGCAGCAAATGGTACTATCTTTTCTAAGTTATTTTCGGGAACATTTGATAATTCATTTACCATCTTCATCTGACTTTTTATCAATAACTCAGGTCTTCCGTATCTAAACTTCAGCCTATCCATAATATGGTGGATGACTCTGAGAACATGGTAAGAAATACTGGCCAATCTTCTGCCTCACCGCTAAATCCAGACAAATCTATCAATTTGAGGGGTTGCATTGGAATATGAAATGACGCATAGGGAACATTGTTTCTTTCTGCTTCTACATTCCCTACAGCTCTCCTAGCTCTATTATGTACCGTGCCAATATCCACCGAACCACAACCCATATCATAATTCAGTTCATACGTACCATTTCCACCAGTAGATCTATTTCTTAAAGCATCTCCGTCAGTCAAGCTTCTGTTTACATCCATAGGTTTTATTTTGCCGCCAAGTCCATGAGCGCCCAAGCCACCCTCTGTAGTGATGTGAGTTGCGCTTCCAGAAGCGCCATGTGGGTCACAAAAAATGTTAGAGTCGCTTTTGCCACTCTGTGTGGAGCGTCGCCTTCAAAGCCATCCTGTATGGCTCCATTATTTGCGCCTCCATATGCGCGGGGGTTAGGTGTACAACTTGGTACACCGCCATGTGCGGAACGCGAACCATGAGCGTCGCCTTCAAAACCATCCTGTATGGCTCCATTATTTGCGCCTGGGTAAGATGCAAAACCTGTTTCACTTCCATATGCGGAGCGCGAACCATCAGCGTCACCGCCAAAGCCAACCTGTGTGACTCCATTATATGCGCCTCCATATGCGCCGGGGTAAGATGCAAAACCTGTTACACCTCCATGTGCGGGACGCGAACCGTGAGCGACGCCGCCAAAGTCACCCTGTGTGACTCCATCTGCGCGTGCATTTGCGCTGGGGTAAGATGTACAACCTGGTACACCTCCATTTGTGGAACGCGATCCATGAGCGTCGCCGCCAAAGTCATGCTTTATGGCTCAAATATTTGCGCCTCCATATGCGGAACTCGAACCATAGGTTGCAATTTGCTCCAGCTTACGAACACGATCAGCCAGTTCCTGTGAACGTTTTAACGTTCTTTTTCTTCCTCCTATTTCACCACAACACCGCCAATTTACAATCTCTTTTTCTGTCAATTTATGTGTGTGTGTGTGTGTGAAACTACGCAGTAATGTTCGCACGCAATGAAGTTAAAATAAAGAATGTTGCCACCCTGTTGTGGCAACTGAAGAATGTTCTGGCACGTCCAGATACTGATCAACACAAAAATAGAACTGCTCCAAACTTCGCTTCAGATTAATGCATTGTTTATTTAATGTTTAATACAAAGGGTAATAAGATAGAGTGATCGAGCAAGAACCTTCGAGAGAGAGCGTTAGAGAGCGAGAGTTTATTTTAACGTGTTGATGCCGCGCGAACTTTGTGATACTGATCTTTTAGTGGTGGATGACGCTATCCTTTTTGTATCGATAAGGCACGACAGACACCGTTATTTTAAGTATCGATAAGGCACTGTATAAACATCGATATGACAGGGTTCGGGGTCGATAGGTGGATTGGCTGTAAAAAATTCAAATTGTTTGGCTCAGCAACATGCATCGATTTTCAATTTTAAATAAAAACCTCAAATCAATTAATTATTTTTTGAGTAATTAAATAAAAATTAAAAGTTAACAATTATTTATTAAGTAAATAATAAAAATTGAAAAATAATGCTTAAGTTTTAATTTATATAATAGAACTCATGAGGCTTACGGTCCCTGGTAAATTTAAATACAAAAAAGTAATAATAAACTAATAAGCCCTTTGATCAGGATATACTTTTGTTTATGAACTACATCTATTTCTAACATTGACAATAGGCTCAAATACATACTTGTACAAAATAGTTTTTTATTCGAATTTTGTAATTTTGTAGACAAATAGTTGTCGCACTCACTAAGCTAGGAAACATTTGATTAAATAATGTGGATAGAGCAAGACAGGGCGAGAATCGAACCTGAGCGCCACAGCAGCGCAGCTGGCAGCGAAGAGGGACTGAGCAAATCTATTATCTAGATTTCTCTTATCTGTGTTTATACTATCGACGTCGAAATATGCGAACTGTAGAGCAGAATAGAACTATGAACTACTATGAACTATGCAAATGTAATTTGGATGAAGTTTACTCATGCATCAAAAGCATTTCTAGATTTGGACTATGACCAAGTTAACTCAAAAGATTTCCTGGAGGACTCTGTAATAACAGTTTTATGTGCTGCACAAACTCTAAATTTAGTAAATAATGCATTTTTTAAGGAAGTTTAGTTTGACATTAGTAGAGTTCGCATACTTATAGAAATATTTAAACAAACAAAAAATTTAAACAAATTCGTCGAACAGGAATTCATTTGCCCACTAACCAGGCAAACATTTCTCACGTACATCATTTTCTAAAAAATCAGAAAGAGTTAACATGAAAATATGGCAGCGGAAACTAACACGATCATGGCCTAGATGGCGATACAAATTAGCTTAGAGCACTATTTGATCATTTTGGGGGCATTTAATAAATTTCAGCAACAATTCATTGCTCACTTAGGCACTTGTTCACTCTACAAATGATATAATGTAAAATTTGCTATACAGTCCCTTAAAGGGGCCAAGCCAAGCTTCTCACAATCTCTTGGCGTGTGTGCTTTAAATTTTTCGCACAAGAGAAAGGGACCTACAGTTTAACGCCGAATCCGAGCGGCAAAGCTTGAGAATTTGCTTTTTCATGGCTAGTTACTTCAATGCTGGCGCCAATAGCTGGTGAAGGTGACCGGATGTGTAAAAGCTAATTTCTAAAGAAAGAAAAAAATTTTTATTTGATGTTCCGAGGCGGGATCGAACACAAATGATGTTCGTGCAAATGTTCGCATCCATTGACGAACACTCGCAAGATAGAAACATTTCTATTCTCTACGAACAAAACGTCGAACACAAAAATCTGTCACGAGCACCTCCACTTACGACGAACATTTCGTCGAAAAGAACAAATTCGTCGAACAAATTCGTGTGTGGATGGGCTGCTTAACCTACAAAATGTGCGAACTTTTACTAACACTTAGAGATTTATGCATTCATAATTCTGCAGGATTCACAATAACTGCCAAGTAATTTTAATTCCGCTGGCTTTTCCTTTCGGACAACTGTTCTGAAATCTTCACAATCAATATCTGATTACAAAGAAGATAAGTTTATAAAAGCCACAGGGAGCAATGAACAAATACCAAATTTATAATCTGTATATGATGTTATAGATTCCTTCGACAATTGTCCAAGAGAACATACATCGACCAATGTTTTGAAATTTTGAAAAGGTCTAAAAAAGAGGAGTTAAAAAAATTGCCCTAACTATACTTGCTGTTCCAGGAACTCAGCCTTGAGTTGAACGAGCCTTTTCAACCCATAAGTTTGATCATTCAGATCTAAGAGCTAGTGAAGCCTGTTAAAAAGCTCCTAGAAGATATAATGCTTATTAACTTAAACTTTGCATTTCTCAAAAGTTGTAAATTTTAGCTATAAAATTTTATAACTAAAGTAACATAATTGAAACATAGAATATTATTTAAGCAAATAAGTATTTATAAATCGAAACTATTATTTTATGATCAACAGAACCGAGGTTCGAACCAAAACCTTGGGTTCAGGAGTTCCGAGAACCGGACCGCGAACCGAACCTTAAGTTTAACAACGGGTTCGAACCACTGGACCGAACCTTCTGCAAAATTTTAGAGGTTTGCAGCCTTGTTTAGAAGAGGTGTATATCGAATCAAAGCCGCAATTGTTCAGCCGCTTAAAGAAGCACACCAGCGTTCCTGACAAAACGGAAACACAAGGCCGACTTCCTTCATTAAAGATGCCAACCTTCGACGGCAAATATGGCAAATATAAGAGATTTATGAGCCCATTTAAAATTTTGCTCAGTTGTTTGTCTGGAACAGCACTCTAAGTGCAATCGAATCGTTCCAGGTTGAGAAAAATTACCCTAAGGCAATTCAATAATTAAACCCACGTTATGAAAAAGGGTATTAATCTTTTTTTAGCATATTTCAACTTTGTTTAATCTGGAGCCCATGTCACAGAAGTAAAGTTCTTCGCCTCTTCGATCTATTTTAAATACTGCAGCAGCAGTTCGTAGTTCCCTTTTGTCGTTAGGATTAGAAGGTGAAATAATGAACTGCATTATCATTAAACTCTTAATATCCAAAGTAGATGCAAAGACCAAATTAGCGTATGATTCAAAACTAGACTATAAGACTCTGCCAACTTGGGGCGAATGTTAGAAATCCTTGTCAAGGCTTTGCCAATTCCTTGAAAGTCAAACTAAGCTTCGTTCATGGGACCAGAAGAGAGAGCAAAAGCCAAGCTCTACCCAACGAAAGGTATACGTGAATACGCAATCGTATTGTCTACCCTGCCGAAGTGCAGATCATAGCCTAGGAACCTGTTCCTCATTTTTGCAGGTGTCATATGAAGAAAGGTTCAAGTTTATTCGTCAGATGAAGTTGTGTCTCAATTGCCTTCGCCCTGGGCATGCCTGGAAAATGTGCAAATCTAAATTTCGCTGCCAAGTGTGCAAGGGCACACACCACACATGTTTACACAGATTTCCAATCACAGAAGTGGCTTCGCAGACATCGTCTCCTCGATAAAGTACCCACGGAGGTACATCACAAGCAGTAGCCACATTATTAGTGCTACGTCGTGCAATGCTTCCTACGGCACTTGTTCTCGTTAAAGATAAATATGGGTTATATCAGCCAGCTAGAGCTCTATTAGATTCATGTTCAGAGATCAACTTTATGACGGAAGAACTTGCTAAACGTCTTCAGCTCAAATTGAAGAGAGCTAGGCAGGAAGTTTCAGGAATTTCTGATGTGCGGACAGAGCTACAGTTTTCAGCGACAACGACAATAAAGTCACGAACGTCTTCACATAGTTGGTTGTCTCAGTTTGACGTAATCAAATCCATTTCGCTAAATCATCCTGATCGTTTTGTGCACGCACGAATTCTTTGACCTGCTGAATGGAGGTAAAATATGCCTTGGAGAAGGACTGCGATGGCTAGTCAATACATCGCTAGGGTGGATAGCTGGCGGAAAGTTGGATCTGCCAGTTGAAGAGCACAGACATATCGCTACTTGCAATTTATCCATATCTCAGTCGTTGGATGAAGCCGTAGAAAGGTTCTGGCAAATTGAGGAATTTAGTCAGGAACCAGATGTCAATAGTGAATGCAAAATAACTTTAATAAAAATATCGAGGTACTTGAAAATGGTCGAATTTAAGTAAAGTTGCCATTTAAAGATTCGCCTGAAACATTAGGGGATTCATATGTAATAGCAGAGCGTCGGTTCTTGATGTTAGAACGCCGACTTAATCGGAATGCTGAACTTAAAGGAAAATATACAGAATTCATGTATGGGTATCTTCAACTAGGCCACAGAAGTCCAGTCAAGGAAGTAGATCGGACGAAACCCCACTATGTGATACCACATCACAGCGTTTTTAGGCCAGATAGCACTACAACATCACTACGAGTAGTCATTGACGCATCGGCGCAGACTACGTCTCCAAGTTCTCTTAACGAGGTTCTTATGGTTGGAACAAAGCTTCAACAAGATCTTATAATCATGAAGTTGTCCTTCCGTTTACACAGATATGCTCTCACCGCAGACATATCAAAAACGTACCGCCAGTTTTCGGTACATCCAGATGATCGAAACTATCAATTGGTATTGTGGCGATGATACTAATAAATCTTTGCAATTATTCCAGCTGAATACAGTTATCTATGGGACGTCTTGCGCTCCGTACTTGGCCATCAATAGTTTATTGTATATCGCACACCTTCGAAGCCGAATTTCCAATCGGAGCAAGAATCATTGTTACTTCATCCGTCTTGGTTTGCAACATTTCAATGTCATCTGCTCCTGTTAACATGTCGTCTACAGCACAACATGTATGTAGACGACATGTTAACAGGAGCAGATGACATTGAAATGTTGCAAACCAAGACGGATGAAGTAACAATGATTCTTGTAAAGGCAGGACTAAAAGTGGCCAAATGGAACTCAAATCATCGGCAGTGCATGGATGCGGCTCAAGAGGTAAATTTGAAGTTGGATGATCAAGATATCACAAAAACATTAGGCATGTCGCCGAAACCGCAAACCGATCATTTTTGCTTTCGATACAACATTTCTCCTATGCACATGCCCACTAAGAGATATATATTGTCGGTCACAGCACGCATAATTTTTTTCCCCCCCCCCCCCCCCCCCCCCCCCCCAATTCTTCTTCTTCTTGATTGGCCCGATGCATGAGCACAACAAAATCGACGACTGGCCGATGCATGCATCACAACCGTTCGACGGTCTCGGCCGCTGCCAACAATGTCCGCCAGTCGCTTCTGCTCCGTGCGAGCTGGGACCAATTGGTCAAACCAAGCTTGGCAAGGTCTGCCCGAACCTGGTCATCCCATCTAAGTCGAGGTCTCCCCCGCCTGCCTCTTCCTCCGTAGTCAGCCGCCTTCGAATAATAAGCTTTCCTTACTGGAGCTTCTTCGTCCATCCTGGTGACATGTCCTAACCAGCGCAGCCGCTGTTGCTTTATGCGCTTGACCAGACAGGTGTCCCCATAGAGCTCATACAGTTCGTCATTATTTCGAATGCGGAAAACATCGCCAACTTTTATAGGTCCATAAATCCTCCGAAGAATCTTTCGTTCAAACACGCCAATCGCCGCTTCATCCGCTGCTGTCATTGTCCATGCTTCTGCGCCGTATTGCAGGACTGGGATGATTAGCGACTTGTATAGGGCTAATTTTGTTCTTCGCTTGAGGTCTCTGCTCTTGAGCTCTCTACTTAGCCCATAGAAGCATCGGTTTGCAAGAGTGATCCTTCGTCGGATTTCCAGACTGATGTTGTTGTCGCTGGTTATCGTCGTTCCGAGGTAAACAAAATCCTCTACAACTTTAAAGTTGTATTCTCCCATTGTAACAAATTGTCCAAGACGCAAGGACTTTTTGTCCGCGGATACAAGGTATTTCGTCTTGTCCTCATTTACCGCCAAACCCATCAGTTCTGACTGCCTCTCAATCTCTGAAAACGCCCTGCTTACCGCCCGTTCGTTTTTGCCGATGATGTCGATATCATCGGCATATGCGAGTAGCATTAGATCTTTATAAATAAAAGCGCCCGTTCTGTTGGCATGTGGGCACCGGCGCAGTATATATTCCATCAGTAGATTGAAGAAGTCACAGGATAAGGTATCGCCCTGCCTAAAACCTCTGTTGGTATCAAATGGTTCGGAAAGGTTCTTTCCTATTTTGACGGAGCTTTGTGTACTTCTCAACGTCATCATGCAAAGACGAACGTACTTTGCTGGTATACCAAGGGTAGACAAGGCTTCAAAAAACCTTGACCTTATCGGCGTGTCGAAGGCTGATTTATAATCAACAAATAGATGGTGTGTGTTGATGCCTCTCTCATAGGTCTTCTCCAGGATTTGTCGTAACGTGAATATCTGGTCTGTGGTGGATTTACCAGGTCTAAAGCCACACTGATAAGGTCCAATCAGTGTATTAATAAGCGGCTTAAGACGTTCACAGATAATGCGCGACAGAACCTTATATGCAATGGGAAGGAGACTGATCCCGCGGTAGTTGGCGCAAACTGCAGGGTCTCCTTTTTTAAAGATTGGGCATAGAACACTTAAATTCCAATCGTCGGGCATGCTTTCGTCAACCCATATACGGCAAAGAAGTTGGTGCATGCACCTTACCAATTCTTCCCCTCCAGCCTTGAACAATTCAGCAGGCAGCTCATCCGCGTCTGGTGATTTGTAATTCTTTATCCTTTGTATGGCTAAACAGACTTCCTGTTGGGTCGTCGGGTCTATCTCTATGTTGTCGATTGGTGGCATCGCTACTTTTCTAGAGGCGGCATCATGTTCGTCATCGCCTCCCAGTAGGTTGGAGAAATAGCTTCTCCATTTGTTAAGCGCCACTTGCGGATCGGTGACCAGATTCCCGTGTTCGTCTTTGCATTGTGCGACTCTGGGCTTAAAACCTTCTGTTAATTGCTTAATTTTTTGGTAAAATTTTCGAGTCTCACTCATGCCGAATAACATCTCGACTTCCTCGCGCATGCGCCTTTCCTGCTCGCTCTTTTTCCTTCTAAAGAGGCGCTTCCGCTCTTTCTTTTTCTCCCGATATCGCTCCGTAACAGCCCGCGTTGCTCCCGACTGCAGAGTTCTTCTGTAGGCTGCGTCTTTTTCTGCAGTAGCAAGTCGGCACTCCTCATCGTACCAAGTCCGACTTCGAGGGAACTCGGAGTACCCGAGTATCTCCTTGGCAGCCGTACTCATGGAGTGTGATATACGATTCCACTGTTATATATCGCATATATCGGAAGAAGATGGGGAGGTTTCCCTGAGCAGTTGGGCGAGTTTGGCCTTGTAGGCTTCAGAGGTCCCTTGTGATTGCAGCTTCTCGACGTTTAGCTTTCGACGTGTGCCAGAGCGTGAGGCATTTGCCACACTGAGCCGCGTGCGTACCTTGGCTGCAACCAGGCAGTGATCCGAGTCTATGTTGGCTCCTCGAATCGCACGCACGTCTAGTACACTCGATGAGTGCCTTCCGTCGATCACAACGTGATCAATCTGGTTTCGTGTTCGTTGATCAGGGGACTTCCAGGTCGCCTTATGGATGTCGAGGTGTTCAAATCTCGTACTACTTATGACCATGTTCCGGCCTGCAGCAAAGTCTATTAGCCTCTCTCCGTTACCGGAGGTTGTTTCATGAAGGCTAAATCGTCCGACTGTCGAACCAAAGACTCCTTCTCTCCCGATTTTCGCGTTAAAATCGCCTAGCACGATCTTTATGTCGTGATCGGGGCAGCGCTCGTATAGTTGTTCCAGGCGCTCATAGAATTCGTCTTTTGTCGAGGTGTCCTTGTCTTCTGTTGGCGCGTGTGCACAGATAAGACTAATATTAAAATATTTTGCCTTAAGTCTGAGCGCGGCAAGCCGCTCGTCAACTGGTGTAAAGCTGATGACTGAGGTGAGTAGTCTATCACTCACTGCAAAGCCGCACCCAAACTCGTGCTTGGAAACATGCCCGCTGTAGTATATCTTCCAGGGGGGTGGTGGTTTCTCTTTTTTCTTCTCTTTTGGTAGCGTTATTAACTTGCTCCCATATCCAATCCATCGCATTTCTTGGAGTGCAGTAACGTCCGATGAGTATTCCTTGAGGACTTTCACCAAGTCGATATCATCACCCTCTCCGTTGAGGGTGCGGACATTCCAGGTGCATATCCTCAAATCGTGGTCCTTAAAACGTTTGCGTGAGTCGTCGTCAGAGGGGGTCCGTATCCGAGGCATTGTAGTCGCAGTTTTCATTGGTGGAAATTTTTACGGTGGTGGGTACCAAACCCGACGCACTAACCCTATATATTATACCCTGTAGGGAAGGGCGGGTCGCCGCTCACGTTAGCCAGCAGCGTTGCGGATGCATTGCTCTGTTACCGTTGGTCACCACGAGGAGGTGTGAGTCGACTTGAGACGCAGTAAACCAGGATCACGCTGGGTTCGCCAAGTTGAACCGATCAGCAGCTTTACCTGACCACATACGCCCCCATTAGGTCCAGAAGATCTTGACCAGAAGTTCTGAACCAATGGCTAAAAATGCACTCCGCAACACTCAATTGATTTGCGGCAAATCGGGTCTCAAGCTTGCAGAAAAAATCCCAAGGAGTGATCTGGAATCATTTGCCAGGAAAGGAGAACCCTGCCGACATCGTGTCACGTGGGTGCACGGTTCAGGAGATTTTTTTTTTATTTATTTCCTTCATAACAATAAACTACTAACAAAACTACTAAATACATACATAACAACATGATACAGAAAATTAGACAGAATCATCGTAAACCTGCGGGACGGCCGCAAGGCATTGCTTCGCCAATTTGATGACCCGCCTACTCGTTGTTTTTCGTTGCACATCCAGTCTCCGGAGCATAGCCATAATAGTAGCTGCGAACTCACAAGTAGCCTCCCAGTTTTCCGTCGACATCAGCATGTATGGGACTAAGTTATCTTCGGCAATATCGCCACCCATCACCCTGGATAGTTCCGCCCTTTCAGCCTCAAACCTTTTACACACGAACAAGACGTGCCTGGCGTCCTCGACAGTGCCTTCTTCGCAGTATGTGGACTCCTCGCTATCATCATGGCCCACTCTTTTCAGGAAGCTTCTAAAATAGCCGTGCCCACTAGGGTGTCCCAAAAAATTTTTTTTTTATATTTTCACGGGTGCACCGGCATTTTCTGAAAGCTTATGGAGTAAAGTATTTTTGAGATTTTTTTCAGATTTTTCGAAAGACGTTTAGAGGTCGCACAAATCGAGTTTCCCCCAAAAATGGGGTTTTCCGTATTGATTTCGATTTTAACTTAAGACATGGTAAATAACCAGAATTTTCTTAGTTTTTAAATCAACATTTTATAGAAAAATGTCCCAATTTTACTTTTATGAGCATAAACCATGAGATTTGGCTTTGCATTTGCTTGTTTAGGCACCATATATTACATTTTTTCGTAAATTTTTCATAAATTTTGTAAAAAACGCATTATAACTTTTAAAATTTCTATAAAATTGAAAAAACTAATGATGCAGTTTAAAAGATTGTTAAATTTGCGCCCACCGTTCCAGAGTTATACTCATTTAAAGCTTTGTACCCATTTCATGAAATTAATAATATTAAAAGATGCACTGCCCACTAAGAAGTTGAGTTAGGTGAAAGCTCACCTCACCATGTTTTCTGGACAGCCATGGCAATAAATTCGGGATTAGGATATGGATCCAGCGCCCCTTAGTGGATAGGTCCCAACGGTGTTGCCATTTCTCAATGCTCCGCTGCCTCTCTTACTGCAGATGTATAAGTCTACTAGGTTGAATTGCGCCACTCAACCGTGAAGACCTGTACCTCACATTTGCCTCTGTGGCCAGCTCGCTAAGTGGAATCATCCCGGCAATGACCAATGCGGCATCTTCTGACACCGTACGGTACGCAGAAGAGATCCTGAGCGTACTTAGCCGGTACGCCCCACTTACGCCTCTTATGTAGCTAGCGAACACCATGGAACGATGCCAGATTGGCGCCGCATATAGGATTGTGGCCTTAGTGACAGTCGCCAAAAATCGTCTTTGCCCCTGTTTTGGTCCGCGTGTGTTCAGCATGATTCTAGGGTTCCATGTCTATTTAACACAAAACAATTTTAACACGTCAATTAAACACATGTCATTTTAACACAAAACAATTTCAACACTAGTCAATTCAACACGCGTCAGTTCAACATAACACAAATTCAACACTAGGAATTTCAACACACTGCAATTGTAACACAATACAAGTTTACCACAAGCAATTTTAGCCAAAGCTAATTTAATCATTCGTCAATTCAACACACAACAACTTAAGCACGAAGAAACTGAATTACAGTGATCCTATGACCTCTAAGACGGGAATTCATTGATGTAAAATAAAATTGTAAGCTATTTGCAAGAATAAAAGTAAAAGTGTTTACTACAATCCGTGAATTTTTATCGTGGACCCTTAATTCCTTGACACGTAATTTTATCATGAAATTTCAAATTTAATACCCATCTCTCTATTATTATTTGTTGTTGGGGAAGTGGTGCACCGCGACCAATATTGGTCTATTGTGCCCCCCTACTGAGTTTACAGCTCTCTTAGCAGCCCTATTTCCTGTACAAAAGCCAGGATTTTTGCGGGCTCCCAAATTGTTTCCCAAATTTGCTGAGTCTGCGCCTCGCTAGGGCATCGCAGTGTGCTAGTATATGTTCAGAGGACTCCTCCTTCTCTTCACAGTATCTGCAAAGTTGGGAGTTTGTTATTCCCAACTTATACATGTGGCTCCGCAGTCTGCAGTGACCCGTGTAGAGCCCTGTTGTTGGATTAACTTTTGGAACCTTTTGAGGTTGTGGTTTACTATTAATGCTTTAGCTTGTCTCATTCCTCTGGTGTTTACCCAGGAGGCTGTTCTAAGCGTATTCTCTTCCATTCTTAGGAGTCCTTTTATTGTGTGTTGGCCTATACCGCAATAGGGCTCTGGCCCTACTTTGCGGTGGCTGCACCCCTGCGTGCCAGTTCATCGGCCAATTCGTTTCCAGGGATGTTGTTGTGTCCCGGTATCCATCGTAGGGTCAGGTTGTTCCTGCTGCCTAATTGGTTTAGTTTGTTCTTTGTCTCTAAGACTAGCTTAGAGGTGAACTTATTACTGCTGAGCGCTTTAAGCGCTGCTTGGCTATCGGAGAGGATAGCTATTTCTCTATTATGGTAGTGCTTTTCCATATTACAGTCTGCGCAACGAGAGATGGCACATACTTCAGCTTGAAATATGCTTGTGAGTTCTCCCATTGGTTCAGATATTTTCGTTCCTGGTCCTGCTACCCCAAGTCCGGTTCCTTTGGGCGTCAGGGACCCGTCTGTATACCACATAATTGTGTGTGGTTGCATTTTATATGTTTCTTCTAGTGAGATCCATTCTCTCTTATTACTTTGGTGTACAGTGAAGTTACTGTCAAAGTGATACTCGGCCACCATTTCGTCTCTGGGTTGGAGGATTAAAGGGATTTCCCTTTCCAGCTTTTCAGAGTCTCTGAGGCTTACTATGTGGTTTCTACCCACTCCTTCTGCTGTTAATCTGAGCAGTGTTGCTTTTTTCTTCAGGCAGATGGTATGGTGGAGCGGTGTTAGCTCCATCAGAACCTCGATTGCCGCTGTCCGACAGGTACGCATAGCTCCAGTCATGCATATGCATGCCAGCCTTTGCAATTTTTGCAACTGCGTCCTAACTGTGAGGAGGTTTGCTCTCTCTCCCCACACAACAGCTCCATAAGTGAGCATCGGTCTCACAACCATGAGGTATAGCCATCGGAGTATGTGTGGTGCCATGCCCCACGATTTTCCGGCTATGCTCCTGCATGTGAATAGTGCTCTAGTGCACTTGCTGAGTGTATACTCTAAGTGCTTGTCAAATCTCAGCCTGTTGTCAAAAACAACGCCGAGGTATTTGACTTCTTTTTCTGGTGTAATGAGGCAGCCGGATAGGCGTATTGGCCTCATTCTGCTTAGCTTGTATTTTCTAGTGAACGGTACTATGATGGTTTTCGCAGGTTTTAGGTTGAGCCCAACCTCCTTGCACCAGTCAGACGTCACTTTCAGTCCCCTCTGGACTATGTCACATAAGGTTTCTTCATACTTTCCTCTCGCAAGGATGACAATGTCATCAGCGTATCCTTGGCATGTTATGCCCAGGGAGGCAAGTTTCTCTAGGAGCCCATCAACTAGTAGGCTCCACAACAGTGGGGAGAGAACTCCCCCCTGAGGGCATCCTCTAGTTGTGGTTACTGTGATGGTTTCTTCGTCTGCCACTGCAGAGGCTTCTCTGCATCGTAGAAGTGAATCTACCCATCGGCCTACTGTGGGGTTTACTCCTCTTCTGATTAGAGCATTCTTGACAGCACTATGGGATGTGTTGTCGAATGCTCCCTCAATGTCTAGGAAGGCGCATAGAGCCACTTCCTTGTCTTCTATTGTTTTCTCGAGCATCTTCCCGAGTTGATACAATGCCGTGTCGGTTGAACGGCCGGTTCTGTACGCGTGCTGTGTTGGTTGGAGGGGTACCTCCTTCAGCAGCGTGCTTCTTATGCTGTTGTCCACTAGCTTTTCGATCGTTTTCAGTAAAAACGATGTCAAGCTAATGGGTCTGAAGGACTTGGGGTTAGTTATATCCTTTTTCCCTGCCTTGGGGATGAAGACTACCCTTGCTCTGCGCCAGGCACGTGGGATATACCCAGTTGCCAGACTGCTGGTGATGACCTTCCTTAGGGTGGATAGGAGTATGTCCTTTCCTTCCTGCAGGAATGCTGGATAAATGCTATCCGGTCCAGGAGATTTGAAGGGTTGGAATGTTCCAATTGCCCATTCAAGTCTGCCTGCGGACACAACTTTCTTGGCTTCTGCCCAGTCGGAGCTACGAGGGTGGTAGTAGTACTCTTGGTCGACACATTCTTCCACGGAAATGCTTCCCGGGAAGTGGGTGTCTAGCAAGAGACGTACTCTCTCTTCGCTACTCACTGTATAGGCATCATTATCCTTTTTGAGCGAGATGTTACCATCCGGGCTTTTCTTGGCCAGGACTCTATGTAATCTCGCTCCTTCTTTCGTGTCTTCTATAGACTCGCAGAATTTCCTGTAGTTCTTTCTTTTGGCTTTCCTAATCTCACTATTGTATAGCGTCAGGGCTTGCTTGTATTTATGCCAGTCCTCATTCTTTTTGGCTTCATTAAAAAGAATTCGGGTCTTCTTCCTGAGTTTCTCCAAGGTAGAATTCCACCAAGGAGCATCACTTTCTTTTCTCGATTTGCTTAGAGGGCAATTCTCCTCGTACGCGTCGATTATACTTTTATTTAATTCGTCGACTAAAATTTCTAGTTCTAGGGGGTGTTTTGGTAACCGAATCCTAGGCATATTGTTTCCTAGCGTGGAATAGAAGCCTCCCCAATTTGTTTTATGGGGGTTCCTGTTAGGGATACTTTGCTGCGTGCTCGCCTCCAATCTAAATTGGATCATTCTATGGTCTGACATAGATTCCTCTAGTGAGACCTGCCAATCCTTTACGAAAGGTTTAATTGACTTGCTGGAGAAGGTGAGGTCAAGGACTTCCTCCCTTACCCGAGTTACAAAAGTTGGGACAGATCCTACATTACATATTTCCAGGTCGAGCCTGGATATAAATTCTAGTAAGCACTCACCTCGATCGCTTATATCGGAGTTCCCCATGCGACGTGGTGGGCGTTTGCCTCACATCCGACAACAAGCGGCAGGCTTTTGCTCCTGCAGTATTCTGCCAGGGCCGACACCTCTTGTGGGGGACACATACCGTCTCCAGCGAAGTAGGCAGAGGCTATGACCGTGGTCTTTCCCTGCTTTGCTTCGGTGGTCGCTATTGCGACGCAGTCCCTGGAGAGAAATTCTGAAAGGATAGTATATTTAATATTCTTCCTTATCATTATGCAGGCTCTGGGGAAGGCATGCCTTTGGTCCCAAATTACCTTGGATTCTCTCGTGTACACTGTACAGGCCCTTTATTCCCTCGTTGCACCATGGTTCCTGTATTAGAGCTAGTCCTAGGTGTTGTCGGGTGAACGTTCTAGCTAGGACGGCCGAGGCCGCCTTCGCATGATGAACGTTCACCTGGACTAGCTTGGTGCTGTTGATGACTGAGGGGGGAGTCATCATTGCGCTGATTTATTTGCGCTATCTGGCGGAGAGACAGGACTGCCCTCAACGCCTCCGAACACCAATGTGGTGTCGGCTTCTTCGTCCTCATGGACTGCGAGCTCTGAGGCGAGCTCTTGTGAGGACATGGGTACCTCCGCCGATTCTCCGTCGAGTTCCTCGTCCTCAGCAACGTCCTCCTATTCTGTGAGGTGTTCCTCACCCGGAGACTCGCTACTTTCCGCTTCGGCGGAGCGTTCTGCCGTCTCTTGCTGATGAGTCTGACCAGCCAACTTCGCGGTCTTCTTGAGACCATGTACGGGGATATTCCCGTACCTGAAGTCTAGCTGGCCACCCATCGAGATGATGGCCTGCATCGAGACTTCGTCGATGCCAATGACCATGAGGGCTCCGGCCCCGAGATTCTTTCGTGACATGACCCGCCATGTGTCAGTCACGATATTGTGTTGGTTCCTTAGAATTGTAAGGACCCATTCATCCGCTTTCGCGGCACTCCTTGGGAGGAAGACGGTGATGTAATGGGGCGAGGGGATATCCTCTCCCATTTTACCGAGAAGAGGCACTCCCTTCCATTCTGTCAGCCTTGACACGTTGCTCATCAGCCACTCTGCGGTCGTCTCATTTTTGCAGTCAATGAGAAGATGACCCGGACGGAAATGAATTCCTGCAAAGCCGATGGGCGTATCCCAACATGCCAGGTAGACTTCCTCCAATATCGCATCCTCAAGTGCAGATAGCTCCTCTTGATTGAGGTTGACCTGAGGATATTCCTCAGGTACTACTGCTACCCTCACCTTTTTCGCAACGTCTGCATACGTTGCTTGGGGTCGAATGGGCACTGAGGAAAGAGTCTCTGCCCTTTCTTCCTCGTGGGCTACTGCCTTTAGAGGGGTGCTAGCCGTAGTGTCTTTCGACGTGCCGGCTGTGCACTGACGCTTTGGTGTAGCAGCTGGCGGCGTAATGTCCGCGCTGCTTCTCTTTGGGGCAGGGGTGTGTGGTTGCACCCCTGTTGCCCCAGTTCGTGGCTCCTTTGCCATCCGGAGGGCTTCCTCCGGTGTGTGGCCATGCTTGAGGTACCTCAGGTACCACTTGGTACGAGAGCCACAGAGGCCTCGGCGATTTGGGTCGTCTATACCTCCTGGCTGTCCTCTTGCAGGAAAGGATTCCTGCTTGGAACGTTTATCCCCGGTGGGAGGTGGCCTTTGTCCTCCATAAGAGGTGGGGCGTGTTCCCGTTGGGGGAAGGGGATGGTCCTTCTTTGTTCCCATATTCTTCCTTACCGCAGGAGCTCGGTAAGGACCCCTTGGTGGGGTTTTGCGCACTGGTGCGCGTCTCTCCTCTCTAACGAGGCTAGGACGCTCCCGGTCCATCTGCCTCTCTTCAAATTGTCTTGCGACAGCGGTTGCAGGCATATCCTGCTGAAATTTTACATTATTGTTGCTTTTCTTCATGCTTGAAGTTCCGTTTCTTGGGCTACCATACAGTCGACCACCGGCCGAGACCTGAGCCCACCGTTCGAGACTGGACTATTTGTTACCCGGGCCTCCAGCCTGGCTGACTTTCGGCACGGTCCGAGTGACACCTTAGTCCGGCCCGGGGTGAGATGTGTGGGATGGGAGAGGGGTAGGTATTGTGTAGGAGTTGGGTGTGTGTGAGGCTACTTATAGCAGGCGGCAACACAAGCGCCTCGTCGGTGCACTACGGCGTGACACCCGCTGGCTGTCCGGGACTGCTTATTTGTGGGATAAACCCACTTATTCGCAGTTAACCTCCATAAGAAGGCCTTTCGCTATCCGCAACCTGCGACCCGTCCGATGGCCCAACAGCTAGGCCCCCTAAAAACCATCTCACAAGTTCTTTGGGAATACGGACCCATCTATCTAAAAATCAGAAAAGCTACGGGTAAAGTATAGGATGACGCAATAAGAGTGTACGATTTATTTCTTAAATTTTGTGGTTTTATCAATGTGAACGCTATATTCGCTTGTGTGGCCCTGCATTTTTAATATCGCTTGTTTAGAAAAATAAATAAATTAAATGACCCATTTCTACTAAAATTGTTTTTTAGTATAGTATGGAATGCTGAGCTCGAAAATCTATTAAAATATAAAATAGGTGTAGTAGAAATTGGGTTTCTGGGCCATAGGGTAGTGTAGTATATTTTAGCATTCTTTGCAACGCATGTTAAGTAATTGATAATATAGCAATTGGGCTTGATTCTGCACATAACACTTTTTATTTTCTACCAATGTTTGTTCCTTTTTGACCGACTCAATGAATGTTTCCATTGATGAATAAAAGACTTGAGTTTTTTCACGTAAGGCTTCCACACTGTTACTGTGGAAAATTAATGTAGGCAGTGGTTTTTCTAAGTGAAGTAAAGCGCGCCGCAAGCAAAATTTATTGGGCTTAAAACTACACACAATATTTTTCAGCCTTTCATCGTAGTGATATTTGTTTTGATTTTTTTTGCACAAGGTCCACTGAATGCTGGTCTAGAAATGCATTTACTAATGTTTGTTCCTTTTTGAGCGTCTCAATGAATTTTTCACTTGTTGCATGATAGACCTGAATTTTTCCATTGAAAGCGTTGTGCTAGCCTTTAACGCTGTTGTTGGTCCGTGGCGTGTCACATCGACATCTGAGACTAAACTGATTTCGACCCGTTAAATACAAATAAGCAAATTGCCGACTTGTAGAGCAGAGATATTTTAATGTTTGAATTGTGATAAATAATTTTGTTAAAAATGTCTAGTGATGAATTTGTTCCTGTACTAAATTGACGAATGTTAAGATTGAACTGAATCGTTGTTTTTTTTTTTTGACGTGTTATATTGACATGTGTTTAATTTGAATGTGATAAAATTGATTTATGCTGAAATTGTATTGTGTTGAATACGCATGTGTTGAAATTGCTTGTGTTAATTTTGTGTTGTGATGAATTTGTGTGTTGAGTGAAATTGTATATGTGTTAAGTAGACGTGTCACCTGATTCTAGATAAGGCGCTGCTTGATTTTGCTGCCTTCTCTCCGACGTACCCTAGATGTTCTCGGAAACACAGCCTTGTGTCCAGCATTACTCCAAGATATTTAATGGCTCTTTTGGGTTTGATTGCTGTGCCATTAATACTGACCCAAACTGGGTCCACCTTCGTACGGCTGCTTATTAGCACCGCCTCTGTCTTTTGCGCCGCCAGCTCGAGGCCCGCCACTCTAAGCCATTGGTGGAAACGCTCAATGCCAGCGTTGCACGCCTCCTCTGTCCTTCGAAGCACTTTGTCTACAGCAACAAGAGCCACATCATCCGCAAAACCGACTAAGTGAACTCCGACTAAGTGAACTCCACCAGCTGCACTGATGGCCTCGTCGAGTATTTGACTTAAGAGCTTCTCCAATACCTTACCAACCGTATCTAGGAGGCAGATAGGTCTATAGGACGGTGCATCGCTTGGTTGACCTCTTGGCTTAGGAAGGAGTACCAGTAGCTGTTTTTTCCAGATGGAGGGAAAAATGCCTTCTCGGAGGCACGCGTTGAATTAGTTCGCACACTCTGCGGGATACAATGTCATGGCCAGCTTCAGAGCACGGTTAGAAACACTATCCGGGCCGGGTGCCTTATTGGGCTGGACGTTCACGACCGCCGGTAGTATTTCTGTCTCTGTGAAAGTTTCTATTGTATTTGGATCGAAAGCACAGGGTCGCATTGGTGATTCAGGCAAGCGAGTCGGAAAGAGATTTTCGACAATCCTTTTCAGCTCACACGGTTCGCTTGGTGTGGCCGTTTCACCAATAGGTAGGTTCATGCCGTCTATAAGGCTTCCGTCTAGCCATGCTAGCGTCACAGGCCCTTTCCAAACGTAAGGCGGTCTGTTGCGCTCTTTCTTCTGCTGTTCCCCTAGAATTAACAGGTACCAGAGCTTCTGCCAACCCGCGGGGGTTAAATGTTTCGATCCGGTACTCCTTTTCCCTCGTTGGTTTTGTAGGTCTCACGTCTGCACGACAGCCAATTGAACATAAAATGGCCTCGTGGTCACTAGCAGTATATATATTGCCGATTTTTCACTGGGCTCCATTATACAATAAGGCGCTCGCGAACGTAAGGTCAATGATTAAGCCATGTCCTGCTCTGCTAAAAGTATGTTGGGAGCCGACATTTAGTAGCGCTATATCTAGGGAGGCGAATATCTCCAGTAGTGCACGTCCTCTAGGGTTCGTCGTTGAGCAGCCCCATTCCTCGGTCCAGGCATTAAAATCACCAGCAATAACAACTCTGTTACGGCTCCTGGCGTCGTTTAATAAAGCATAGACAAACTTGTCTATGTGCAGGAGTCGGAGCTAGGTAACAGCTATAGATCCACAGGCTTTCAAACTTAGCTCGCACGAATCAAAAAAAAACTTTTCACCTCATCCAAACAAAAAGCTGAGTTCTCGCGTAGCCATAGAGCCGCTTTTCCAGTTGTGTCAGCTGCCCATATCCGTGTACATTTGGTCTGTCTGTGGTGTGGTTCGCTCAGTATTGCCAGGTGAATATTATGCTAATTGGTAGTGTGTTCTAGGAGGGCCTGGACCGCTATACAGTGGTTTAGGATAAGCTGTAGAAAATTAATCCTGTCTACTTAGCTAGGGCCTCTTGGAATACAGGACATCTATTGCTACCCGTGTAGTGCTTGATGGTCTCTCCTAATGCACAAAATGCAGTTTGGTTCTTTTGTGCACTGCTTAGCTTGGTGCTCAATGTCGCCACATTTAAAGCAACCACCTTTGCAGTTGCTCTCGCTTTTGCAGTTGATAGATATGTGCCCAAAGTCAAGGCATTTAAACCATTTTTTCAATTGCGGTCTTGCCCTCACTTTGCATTGGACCCAGCCGGTTCGAACTTTGCCAACCTTGAATAACTGTGTCGCCTGGTTCTTTGCCTATGACAACACTGCTACCTGTGTTCCGCCGTATGCCGCCCGGAGGGAAATTACATCTTCGACAACCATCTGCTGGTCCACCAGTACCAAGTTTATGGCTGCGCAGATTTCCTCCTTTGTTGTGTCTACATCGATGTCTCGAATCTCAAGCCCTTTTTTATCCCTAACAGTCTTGACTACTGCCTTGCCGCCCATTGCGTGTTCAATGGCTTTCTGGAGCTAAGCCGTGTTCGACTGTGCTTCCTTTTCAAGGTGGAAAAGCAGATCGCCTCCTGCTGTCTTCCTTATTCCAGCCACTCAGCTCTTCGTGACTGTTTCTGCTGTTGTTGTTGGAGGCCACTTTTTGTGCCTTTAGCTATCTTTGGAGATGACTTTTTGACGGTTGGCGAGTCTTGGAGGCGTTTTGGAGTACCTACAGGAATTCCCATCGTCACTGAATGAGCAACAACCCTAGTAGAGCCACTAATCGAGGGTGTAGTTTGCGATTCGACATTTGTGGATGCAGTTTCCATATTACAAAACGTGGCTGCTGCTTTTTGGAGACTGTTCACTTTGTTTAGCTCATCTCGCATAAGTTGGTTTACGACCTTTTGGCCCTTAAAAAGAGTGCTAAGACCATCCAAAGTGGCTCCGATACCATCAATAGTATCTTTTAAGGCCCCTACGATCAGACTCTGCTCATCGTGTTGGCCCTGATGCACGTTTGGGGGGGTGTGGTCCCATTTGCTACTAGGCGTGGAAAATTGCAGGGGCGGGGATCTCGGCAGCGCCGAGCGCCGCAAGAAGGCTCCCGGGTCTTGGGCCTCCAGGGTGCCTACTGCTCAGCCCTATACTGCATGCTGTATGGGGAGTGCCTCAATGGCCTAAGGTTGCGGGAAGGTTGGTAATTGGTCGGTTCCTTGGCCTTCTGCTCCTTCCACCACCCGCGTCAACTCTGCGTAGCACCGGTAACTGCACTTATGTTGTTATTGTGAACTTTGGTGGCCAGCGGAGCCCCCAAACAATAAAATAAAAATCAGGAGATGTCTCAATCCATATGGTTTACTGGGCCAAACTTCTTTTCACTAGATCATTCTGGGTGGCCTAAACCAAGTCTAAATACTACTCACAATTCGGATCCAGCATGCCTGGAGCAACTAAATGCAATATCGTTTAAATGCACTACGACTAAAACTACGGATCACGTTTTCAAGGAGATTATCGAAAGAAGTTCATCATATCGGAAAATCGTCCGAATTTGTTCATTTATACTAAGGGTACGGAATGGGATTCCACCTAGTCGAACGCTGTCCAAAGTGGAGGCAGCCAAGGTTATGCGAATGACAAGCTACATTTTATCGAATCATTCGGAAATTGAGAACCTGAAAGCAAAGAAAATTCTTCGGCCAGATCTAGAAGTTCGTACACCATTCTTGGATGACCTGAGTACACCATCTGGAATCATCATTATAAAGCGAGTTGGCGGGCGATTGGCGCAAGCACCTCTACAGTACGACGCAAGATTTGCTGCCCTCTTACCGAAAGTTCATCGAATATTTGCATTTAAGGCGCCTACACTCAGGTTCTAAGGTCCTCATAGGAATTCTGAGAGTGCAAGTCTGGATAATCAACGCGAGGGAGTTGGTCAGAAAGGTGGTCCGCAACTGCGTTCACTGCTTTCATTACAAGCCTAGCCTTCTTCGTCAAGTGATGGGTCCACTTTGAGCATATCGATTTCAAGAAAGACGTCCATTCATGGTTGCAGGGGTTGACCTGTGTGGACCATTCTACGCATCCGCGGTAAACCTCCGTACAAAACATATATCGCCATTTTCGTATGTTTTGCTACAAAAGCAGTTCATGCGGAAATCATGTCTGATCTGTCTATTAATAATTTCATCCTTTGCTTAAAACGTTTTATAGGTCGTCGAGGCATTCCCGTGCGTATCTATTGTGATAACGCCACAAACTTTGTGGGTGCGTGCAACCAACTGGACGACTTCAAAAAACGGTTCTTCAGTCAGCAAGCAGAGGCGGACTTGAATCAATTCAGCAGTGGCACAGGATGCAAATTTTAGTTCATCCCCCCGCGAGCTCCACACTTTGGAGGCCTCAGTTATATCCATAAAGTCGCTGCTGATCAAGACAATGGTCAATTCAAATCTAACATTCGAGGAGCTTCAATCGGTTGTGAGAGAAGTCGAGGCAATTTTAAACTCTCGACCAATATCACTGCCGTCCGAGAACCCGAACGATGGCGAGGCTCTAACGCCAGCACACCTTGTTATTGGTTGTTCCCCGCTCCAGCAGCGAGCGAAGTGGCTGACGTTACAACCAAACATTCAATCAAATCAAGTTGTCATGGTCCACGAAGATAATCTTGCTCGTCAAAGATGGTTATTGGGTAGAATTATACGAGCTGTCCCAGGAACAGATGGCCGAGTTCGTGTAATCGACAGTCAGACGTAGAGGGGCACCATACGCAGACCTATCCATAATGTGGCTCCCCTCCCACTTCAACCAAGCGATTGAGAGTCTTCGTCCTTTCAATGGGCGGAGAATGTTCGGGCTGAATCGTATATATTCAATTTTGATCTTAATAATTTTACATTTATCTTTTTTCCAAAATCTACTATGTTTAATCTCAATATTTGCATTATTAATCCCACTGTCATTGCTATCGATATCCATTTCTCTCTCATAACCCACATTCATATGTATGGTATTGTTCTCTTAAAACCCACATTGAAGTGGTATCTATTTTGTTCAGTAGGGTAAGACAAAAGAAGTTGAAAAGAGTCAAAAATAAATCTTGAAGAAACACAGTTGTCTATTGTCGAGAAATCCAATATTTAAAAAGGTTAATAATTTTTTACTGGCTCAAAAAGCTGTTTGTTGTCAAAAATTTAAACCTCCTGCCATCAAAACTATATCGATAACTTTGTTGTCTCAAAATGCTACCAAACTCGTTCACCAGCAGCCAAACACTTTTTTGTTTATTGATGATTTATGTTAGATGATTGGTGTGTGCTGCTGAACACGCTCAATAATACCATTGTTACAGACCAAAATAAAATGGGCTATCGACTCGTTCGAACCATTTAAGTCACCGGGTTCAGATAACATATTTCCTGCCCAACTACAGCAAACTGTTGGGCATTCTATATATATAAGAGAGAAACGAAAGTGGTATTTATACCAAAAGCTGACAAAGCTTCAGATGTAAAACCGAACGATTAAGATTCTTGAGAGACTTATAGACGCACACCTGAGGCGAAATATAAATCCCGCTCATCTAGCGCACAAACAACATGCATACGGCCCTGCACTCCCTGGTTTCAAGGATCGAAATATCACTTGAAGTAAGCGACTACTCTCTAGTAGCATTTCTCGAAGGGACCCATAGTGGTGGCGTACGCGGATGATATTGCCATCTTTAAGTGTGGAATCTTGACAACACTGGCTCAGTGGACACAATCTTGTGGCTTGGGCGTTAACCCGTCTAAAACGGAATAAGTTCCTTTCACCAGAAAGTACAAAATTCCCCAGCTTGTTCCTCCCAAAATCACAGGAATAAGCCTTGTATTTGGAGACAATGCCAAATATTTGGGTGTCATTCTGGATAGGAAACTATTCTGAAAAGACAACAACATAAATGAACGTATAAAGAAGGCAACCATTGCCCTCTACTCGTGCCAAAGTGCCATAGGCCCGCAAATGGTTTTTTTCTCCCTCCATAGTACATGTACATTGGCTACACATAGCCGTTGTACGTCCCATACTACTTTACGGAGCACTAGTATGGTGGCCAGCTTTCAGGAAACAATCCTGAACAACCTCCACAAAGTACAGAGAAGTGCGGAGATGTGTATTAATGGCGCTCTCCAAACGACACCAACGGAAGCGCTGAATACTATTTTTCACCATCTGCCACTAGACCTAGTAGCAAAACAACTGGCTATCACAACAGCCCTAAGACTAAGAGAATCCGATTCCTCTATGATACTCGACGACCAAGAGGGTATACCACTAAATACAGACTACTGTATACCACTAACGAGGTTCGACAAATTATACGATGTCTATATCCCAAGCCGCCGTGATTGGGAAAACATCCCCACAACAGAGCCAACGGCACACGCTGGGGCGACTAGAGCAAATTCCGCGCCAAAATTGATTTTTTTTTAGATATTGAAGAAAGTTTAAATGCGACTTGAAAGATGATTAAATTTTTTCCACAACACGCATTTAAAGTTCACATTTCGAACTCGATTTAAAGGAATTCATAAACTAGGGCATTTTAATGTATCTTCGCAATCGTTTTTCATGAATATGAAACTTTTATGCGGATATGTGGCGATTAGAAGTACTACTTTTGACTATTCTTAGTTCATAAATATAAACAAAATTTTTATAAAAAAAACTTTAATATTTTTTTTTTAATTTTTGGTAAAAGATCCAGAAACCTACTTTTTTTATTGTTGGACATAAAATAGTTGACCGCACGCGATCGATCTTTGAAATAAATTTTAATAAAAAGTTTCAACATTAAATTTTATGTCCTGTAAAAATTAGCGTGCCCTTTTTTGCCTTTCCTGAGAAAATTTAATTTTAGTAAGTGAAGTCATTTTCCAAATTGAAATATCGTTAGCCCTGGTCGTCTCGCGCATGTTGAATGTCATAATTCAGCTGTTCTAACATCTGTTTTGTTTGTTTACTTACTTGATATTTGCGAATGGATTAAATTTGAAAATACTTTTCTTTAAATAACCATGGAAAATGAAGCAGGTAGTTTTTTTTTTTTTGTATTTTGCTGGCAGAAAATGATAGAATCGAGAAAGAAATTCAGCTTATTAACACTGTGATGCAAGTTGAAGGCGCAGAATTGTAGTTTTTTCTGTTGGAGGGAGCAGTATAACTTTAAAGTAGCATACTATTTCTTTGATACATGCTCCTGTATTATGATACCTCAAATTGGCTATTATGATGCCGCATTACTAAAGTTTAGTAGGAAGATTATTGCAAATTTAGTCTTGATCATGGAGCAAGTTGTTCTGCTGAACACGATCATTGATTGTCGGAAAAGCTTGTAATGCATTGACGGATACAGCATCAACATCTAAGTGTTACATTTGCGGAGCAACAAGCAAACAATTTAATAACGTAGACGAAATGTAATTAAAGGAACTGAAAACGGAAAATTTGAAATTCGGGCTTTCAACTTTACATGGATGGATTCGAATTTTTCAATGCCTTTTGCGAGGTATTGCCTTTAAGAGGGTGGCAAGCCAGATCGGTAGAGGACAAAGAAATTGTTGCCCAGACAAAAAATCGAATTCAGAACGAATTCAAGGAAAAACTAGGCTTACTTATTGATCTCCCGAAACCTGGATTTGGAAGTAGCAACGATGGTAACACTGCTAGGCGATTTTTTCAAAACGCAGAATTGACTGCAGAGATAACTAAGATAGATATCGATTTGCTTTAAAGAATACACACTATATTAATAGTTGTTTCATGCAACTATGATATTAATACAGACCGATTCAAAAATTATGCCTCGGAGAATGCTAGGTATTTCGTAAATTTGTACCCATGGTGCAATATGACACCGACTTTGCATAAATTATTTATTCATGGCCCGGAAATAATTAATTATGCATTGCTCCCAATTGGTCAATTAACCGAGGAGGCCCAGGAAGGACGAAACAAAGATTTCAAGCTTTGCAGAGAAAATTTGTCGAGAAAATGCAGTTGGGGAAAAGTGTAACCTCGATGTTCTGAATAGAATGTTCATTACCTCGGATTAGAGGGTATCGAGGCATTTCAAGAGACAGGAAAAAAAAGAAATCAAAAGCCCAAATCAGCTTTAGATCTGTTAGAAAATGTACCTGAAGTTCAAGAGAAGTACTCTAATTCAAGTCAAAGTAGCTATGGGGAGTAAAGAAAATTGTTGAATATAATACGAAATAGGTTCTGTTATTTTTTATTATAATTATCTCTAAAATCTAAAAAGTTTTGAAAATTTAACCCGACTGCGAAAAAATAATTTCAAGTTAATAACATTAGCAAAGAATCGCATTGGCCAGTTTTTTATTTCGCAAAAAGAAGTAAACAAATTTTTATTTTTAATTCTTAAAAAAATTTCGGACAACTATTATTATAGCTGCCATACAAAAAGTCTTATTAAGAAAAACTTTTTTGTTTTCAATGCTATCGCTCCCAAATTTGTTACTAATCAATATTATATGCGACCGCACAATTCTGTCAAGTTTAATTCAAATCGGAGGCTATAGCATATATCTGCCATAGGAACGTTCGGTGGAAAAAGTAGTTCTAGTGAGTAGTTCTTTATACTTTCCAGTTATGAATATTATCTGTTCAAACACATTGATCAAAATCCGATGAATTTTTCGTAAAGCAGCCATATAAAAAACTGGCAGATATAAATCAAGCTCCAAGGGTATATAAACTTCGGTCGAGCCGATGGTTACTTCTATTTATAGTAAGTCAAATCAGGATATTCTTAAAACACATCTTATATTCCGCGTCTTATAAGTTTTTAGGCACAGCATTGTGTGAAGATGCTGCTCCTTCCTTTATGCCATACTTTATAGATGTACACTGGTAATGTGCAGACTTCGTAAAACCTTCTGTACTTCAGAATACAACCAAACTCAAAGCGTAATTATTTAATTTCATATCTTTTTTGTCATTTGGTTGAAACAAATTTATTTTGTATGATTGTTTATTTACCGTTTATATCAATAAGGGATTTAGGCAATGTAGAAATATTCAACGAGTATACGATGAAATTGTTACTTTAATGATATCATACATATATAAGTCGTGTACACTTTATATGGATTGAAATAACTTTTATAAATTGTTAAAGTGCAGCTACAAGGAATGACTAAAGCAAGACCCTTGATTATACATGGTGGATACATCAATCCATTAATATTTTTTATGAACTGTTCAATGAAAGCGTCAATCGCTTTGTATAAATATTGTAATAAATAATTACGTGAAAATTTTATCGTATATTAATAATTAATCCTAATTACCACTTGTTGGCTTTATTTTCAGCTTAACTCTACATTTCTGATTTATCGTTCTTACTGCTTATACACACAATTAATTAAAAATTCTAAATAAAACTTGAAATAAATATCTTTTACGTGCACTTTAGCAAGTTAAAAGATTGTGTTGTGTCCACTCAATGTTAATAAAAAGACTTAAGTCTACCTCAGCTCAGTCGCGATATTAATAGTCATTGCTTCGCATCCTATCCTTTTCGTTATCCTGAAAAAAGAATAAGATTAGCAATTAACTTAAAAGTGGAAAAATTTGGCTTACTTTTGGCAAATCCCTAGATGTACACAATCCTGTTCGAAAGCGTACATCATTCTTTGATTGATCAGTGCTGAATTCTCGTTCCCGGTTACTTATTCTTGCCTTGGTTGTGTGGTTATGTGAGTGTTCATCTCTTCGATTGTTGTGCCCGTGACGTGTTCCAAATTCATTCTCTCTGTTAAACTCTGCGTTCTCCCTTTCCTTTGACGGATAGTCACCAGTTCGCCGGCTATCGAATCCTCGGCGATATTCGCTGAAATTGCTGTGAAAGCCTCCTCCGCCTCCTGTGGCCCCTCTATGAACTGAATTCCGGAAGCCACTTCCCCCAATGAGAAAATGTTTTTGAGCGATGGAACTGCCAGGGCCACGGTTATCGCGAGTGTCGCGCTCCCGTTCTCTGTCATCGACTTGGCGGTTGAAGTTACGGTTCATTGGTGCTTGAGATTGGCCTATGCCTTCGGGTACATGCATTGGTGGTCGCTTAGAAGAAACTTCTTCCTCTTGTTTCTTTTCGTAGTGGGAAAAATCATCGAAAATGGACGTTGAGTGCTTGTAGGAGTGCAAAATTTGCAGTACCTCTATGCCTTTGGCGTTGGGCACTTCTTGCGTATCCCTTGAATTCGTAACCGCCTTATTGTCATTGTTTTCAAGTCGAATATGGCGGAGTTTTCCATTGGGCACATCCTTGACATACATCCATTTTACTTTAAACTTGCCCTTCCATTTGTCCTGGGACCAAACGCTAGATGTGGAATTATAATCAACTGGAGTCATCATTTGTGCCATGCCACAAAAGTGGCCCGACCCATTAACGGAAAAGAAGAGCAAAACATTGCCACCTTCTTTGTGCCGTTCCTTAAAAGCATCGTCCAAGCGCTTGTTACCATGGTCAGTTGAGCACCAGATCTCATATTTTATGCTGCGATGAATGTCGTCTTCAGAATAAGATTTAATAACAAAGAACCTGAAATATTAGACACCAAAAAGATTAAATTAAATGTAGACTTTCAAATATTTACCGAGCAGTTGATGCTTTCTCCAAATCAATTTCTGTTGGGTTATAATTGTTCTTATCTTTAAGCTCCTCTAGCAAAAGTTGCGGATCGGCCGGCAATTCTTCGGTCATTGGCGCAGTTTCATCAATACAAGCATTGTTTTCATCACGGATGTCATATTTAGGGTTGTTCACAAAATCATTCCGGGTATTAGAAAAGTTGCCTCTGCGGTCATTGTAGCGACTTGAAGGTACAACACTTTCAGGACGTCGGCTACTTGCTTCAGAGCTTCCAACTAAGATTGGTTGCCGTGCTGTTGTGTGCTGAGCTGAGTTCTGCGCACCCCAGTTTTTTCTGGTGTGGCCGTTTGGAGATGTCTTAATTCTGACAAAATTGGTGTTGCTCCCCAAACCTTTGTTTTCGTCCTTATGGAAATATTCTGGGATTTTATTTACTTTTTCAGATCGAGCTCCTAGAGGTGGTTCAACGCTACCCGCTATAGAAAAGTCGGAATTCAAGTCTGAACAAGCCAGGTCAATTGGTAAGGGGGGTGAGGGTAATGGTGGCGGCGGATTATTGTTTGGTGAATCCCATACATTAACATCTAGATTGTGCTTTCCAGGTACCATCGGTGGAGGTGGCATGCCGGGTCCCTTCTTCTTATGGCTAGAGGTGGTCGATGTTGTCTGTAAATGTAAATAACGTTTTTGAACTGTACTCTTCATATATTAAGAGATACTTGCCCTTGAAGCTAGCTTAGCGGGCTGGGAAGCTATTGAAGCCCATGTTGTCTTTTTGGGCGCTGCAATGACTGTTTGCAACTTGGGTTCCTCCACAGTTTCCTTTGTGATGTTATCCATTTTTGTAGACGAGTTGCCTTCGTCCTGTCGATTTGACTGAAGATTAGTGTGAAATAATTAAGTATGCTTGTATTAGCTAAATAAAAATTTTATTTTGCAGCACAAATGGTAAGTTCCAACCTATTGACAAATTAAATTCTAGTTCAACAAACTGTAATAAAGTAGCAGAGCTGTAGAAATTTTATTTTTTTTTCTTCGTCGCAGAGCGCCCAAATTAAACTTTTGGTAAGTCCTATGAACAGGATCAATAAATTGTGAAACTAGAGGCGTAAAGTGGCAAACATAATTTCTAAGCTTTCTAGATCAGCTCGAGTTCAGGTTTAATGGGCATATTTATTTTACAGAGCACACTGATACAAGATCTGTTGCCAAAGATCAAAGAATTCACTATAATTGTTATACCAAACTCCTGTTTCCAGTGGACAAGTGATTAGTACCCCACCCATATATGGAACCTAACTTGTATGGAAAAATACAAGGTATTTCTAAAAAATAAAATTTATACAACCACCATGAACCATATTGTTTCGTACCCGGAATTCCGTTTTTTTTATGTTAGACTTTTTTGTTTTCAATGGTTGCGTGTTTGTACGTTTCAGATATAAATATTATCTGTCTCAACAGAATTTTAGAGAGTTTGATCAAAATCGAATGAATATATCGTATAGCTGCCATATAAAAAACTGGCAGAAATATATTATGCTCCAAGGGTATATAAACTCCGGTCGAGCCGAAGATAGCTTTCCTCTATTTTTTTTTCATATTCATTTCGGTTTTACAAATATTTCACACAACTTCGTCGGATCGTCCAATTTTTCAGCCAATTTCACGAAATGAGTAACTCTCACATTTGAGCGCCGAAAATTTGGCCTTTCTCGACATCTTCGTTCTAGCTGTGACATACATTTGCACAAATCTAAAATATTATTTGTACCTTTGGAACAGAACATAAGAACCAACTAAATCAGAGACAACTGCTTCTCCTTTTCACACTCCCAATGAGTATTATTAACTCTGGTGCAATACTAAAGCCGCAATTTGATTTTTCAGTGTACGCATAGAAAGAGTAGAGGTAGAAAAACCTTGCGATTACCGTTTGAAAGAGCGTTCAAAATGAGAGAAAATAAGTGACAAGCATCAACACCCTCAGTGCAAAAATTATTCGTTATGTTTCATTTTCGTTTTGTGAGCGGTGCACTACTATAGCCGCACAATCTAATTTCTTATTCTGTGTTTTCTGGTGGCGATTTTATTTCAGTACTCTTCGTTGAGTAACTATTTGTAAAAGATTTGTAAATTCGCCAAGTGGGTCAGTGCTGTCAGATGTCGAGAAAGGCCAAATTTTTGGCGCTCAAATGTGAGAGTTACTCATTTCGTGAAATTGGCTGAAAAATTGGACGATCCGACGAAGTTGTGTGAAATATTTGTAAAACCGAAATGAATATGAAAAAAAAATAGAGGAAAGCTAACTTCGGCTCGACCGGAGTTTATATACCCTTGGAGCATAATATATTTCTGCCAGTTTTTTATATGGCAGCTATACGATATATTCATTCGATTTTGATCAAACTCTCTAAAATTCTGTTGAGACAGATAATATTTATATCTGAAACGTACAAACACGCAACCATTGAAAACAAAAAAGTTTTTCTCACTAAAACTAATTTTTCGACCGATCATTCCTATGGCAGCTATATGCTATAGTCATCCGATTTGGATCAGACTTGACAGAATTATGTGTTAGCATATCATATTGATCAGTAACGAGTTTGGGAGCGATAGCATTGAAAATAAAAAAGTTTTTCATACTAAAACTTTTTTTCAGATCTATCTTTTGTATGACAGCTATACTATATAGTTGCCCGATTTGCATAAAACCAAAGACTTCGTGCAAAGTTTGGTTACGATAGCTTTAAAACTGACGGAGGAGATAGCATAGAAACAGACGGACGGACGGACAGACGGACATGGCTATATCAACTCAGCTCGTCACGCTGATCAAGAATATATATACTTTATGTGGTCGGAGATGCTTCCTTCTGTGCGTTACAAACATCCGGACAATTTTAATATACCCTCTCCAAGGGTATAAAAACACGGAGGGCGTAAGCCGAAGATAAATCAGCGTGACCAGCGCCGATTATTGAGTGCTGCAAGTAATTCATTAAAGAACTCTAATGAATTAGAGGCTGAATGTGGCCTAAGAGTGTCTCGGTGGATCGTTGCACAGGCTTTTAAGAAGTCTGAAAACATAGTGCGACAAAAATTGAAGGTGGTGACTGTTCAAAAGTAAAAAGTTTTTATAGAGCAATGCAAATACTAATTCATCTTTCCAGATCATTTTCTCGGATGAGAAAAAGTATAATTTGGATTTTTCTGAGGGGTTTTCGCACTATTGGAGAGATTTGAGGAAGGAACCCCTATACTTTTCTAAAAGGAAAAATTTTGTCCTTCGCTAATTCAGAAAACTTGTAGGTAAATTGAATCAAAATTAGTGCCGATTTCTCTTGTTCCGGATAGCTGCTATGTGTCAGATAAGCTCTTAATTTACTTTGCTATTACTCTCTACGAGTAAAAAAGATGAGAAATCGGCCCTTAAACATTTAATTCATATATAGGAGTTTAGAGGTTTGGTAATATCATAATCGAGCTTGGATCATCGGACGTTTTAGCGGGCTCCAGGTCAATAAATCATTGAGCAAAGAGTATTAGACATAAAATGTACACTGCCTCTCATTTTTGAGTCCGCATTGAGATTCATATTGTTCGCATAGAAAATCACAGTGGTTATAGCGAGATTGGCATATTTCCAAATGCTCTCAGGGAGCGTAAGTGAAAGCGAATAGCTGGTGTGGACTGCGCAACTGTTCAGTCTATATAAGTTCCGATATAACTGTTCCCGTTTTCGAATCCGATTGATCGAAATTGGTAAGTGTTGTGATTTCTAAAAAACTATTTAAAAATTCGACCGAATAACATCGAATGATGGTAAGTGGGATTGTTAAGTAAAAAGCCGATAACACTGTTCGGTTTAACAATTCCGATTCTGCATGATTTGATCGAAATCGAGAACGGGAACTGGCTTGTATATTTATGTTTGTTCATAACTTTTAAAACAAGTCACACACTTACCACCAAGAAGAATGGTCGACTGTACAACTGTTTCAAGAGTCCCCGACTCCGGAGCGGTTCAACTCCAAACCAGTTTGCTGCCCTGCTTACAACCCAGTTCAAAGTCAACCGGATGGAAAAAAAGTATTTTTCAAATACAAACTTTTTCGTAGCTTCAGTCAGGTTGAACTATTTTATAAGGGTTTCTGATGGTATAAAAGGCTATACAAGAATGCATAAGAAACCATGAGAAACTACGCCAATGCAATTAGCAGAAACCACATAAATATGATGATGGAAAAAATTTCGCGATCGACATGTCACGTATCGACAGAGATAAATATTTTTTTACAAAAAAAGTACTCAAGATTTTTAAATCAAATAATATACATTTATAAAAAACTATTTACTCATAAGATATTGAAACTATTTTGGTTTAGTTATTGTGTTAGGTTTTGCTAAACGTAGTCTTTATATAGCTGCTCCAGAAAACCAATTCTGTTTTTGTCACGTTCGAATAGCTTCCGATTTTGTCATTATTTTGGAAACCACATTTCACTTGATATACACTTTAACACAAATTAAAGTGCTTGCAGAAAGCTATATTATACAGTAAAAAACGAATTAAAAATTCAATACATATTGACTTTTTTTCATTTTCAATGTGTACGACGGTCAAAAGCCCATATTCTGAATTGAGAAATAGCAATGAAAATTGAAAATTGATTGACTGCATCAGGCTTGTTTTATTTTATATACGAGCACTTTTTGCTGGTGGCTGTTATTTTTTTTGTTGCCTTTTTTAATGTTTTTTTTTTACTTCTTTGAATAGTTTTTCCTCTGTTTTATTGCACATCATTGCAATATTCTCTTTGGAAGTTAAAACCGGCTTTTTGGCAAAGTGGCTCAAAACCCCCATATCTCACTTTTTTGTTGACGTCACATAACCAAAAGATAATTTTTTTTTAAATTCATATTTCTATCAAAAAGGCAATGGACCAACGATGTTTCCTTTATACTTACTTTTGGCACTACGAAAAAATTTTAATTAATAATCACAAGTCAAAAATGAAAAAAAAAAACTTTTTTTTTAAAAAAAAAAAAATCGAGTTCTGGTGCACAAACTTAAAGAACGTGTTGACTGATAGGTTGCTTGTCAAAAGTTAGGTAATAAGAAGAGAGGCACTTCACATAAACAAAAAGTTGTAATTAATTTTTTTTGTGTCCAATATTCGCGTGGCTCACAACCCCCAGCGGCTCAAAACCCCCCATTCTCCCCTATATATAGACTAGCATATAACCCGTCGCGCTTCGCTGCGCCTTCAACAGTATAGAACCAATGAGCACCCACATCCCATCCAAATCCCACCCACTCTCCACCCAATTCCCACCATCTTTCCACCCAGTTCCACCTACATCCCACCCACTTCCCGCCCACATCCCACCCACTTCCCATCCACTTGACACCCACATACCACCCACTTGCCACCAACATACGACCCACTTTCGAGTCAATCGGATGAAAAATAAAATTTTTCCCATACAAACTTTTCCGACGCTTTTCCGACTTTTCCGCGCCTACATAACTAAATGAAGGTCTATGCCAAATCTTAAACCTGTAGGATAAGCCGTTTAGGCTGGGCGTTGATAATATGTCAGTCGGGCGTACACATTTATATATATTGATATTGAAAATGTTACAATTTTCTTAAACTGCTTCCCCGGCACCTCCTGTTTACCCGTCTGTAGTTGCCAACTATTAAATTTTTCATGATAATCTGAACTAATCGTAAAATGTTGTGTAATTCCGAATTTTTTGAAAAGCTCGATCTTAACCCGTTGCCGGTCTACTTTATAGTCTAACTAGCATATAACCCGTCGCGCTTCGCTACGCCTTCAACAGTATAGAACAAATATCAGCCCACATTCCACCCACATGCCACCCACTTCGCGCCCACATCCCACCCACTTCCCACCACTTCACATCCACTTACCACCCACATTCTAGCCAATTCCCAACAACTTTTCACTCACTTACAAATGAACTCACCACCCACATCCCACTCATATCACTCACATCCCACACACATATCAGTCACATCCAAACCACTTCCCGCCTACATCCCACTCTCAGTCCATCCACATTCCACCCCCTTCCCGCCACATCCCACTCACTTCACATCCACTTACCACCCACGTCCAAAACAACTCACCACCCACATCCCACCCATATACCACTCACTTCCCACCCGCATACCACCCACTTCCCAGTGGGCATTCCGGCGGTATTTCCAACATCGAAAAATGAAAACACAAATAAATTCTCAATTTGACCATACATCCGGGTTTTAAATCAATCGGATGAAAAATAGTAATTTTGCATGTAGAATTTTCCTCGCATTTTCCCGCCCGGGGCGGATTTTCCGACATTGGAAAATCACATTTCCAATTCTTTCCTATTTAATCTTTACAAATTGAGTTTTAAGCCACTCGGATGATTAATAGAATTTCTTTATGCAGAATTTTTCGGGAATTTTCCGACCGTTTGGTCAAATTTTCCAACATCGGAAAATCACATTTAAAACTATTTTGTATTCCATCCTTAAAAACCGAGTTTCAAGCCAATTGGATGAAAATAATGTTTTTTGCATTTCCGATCGTTGCGTTAAATTTTCCAAGATCGGAAATCGCATTTCAAATTATTTCGTATTCTATCCTTACAAACCCAGTTTCAAGCCAATCAGATGAAAAATAGTTTTTTTCATTCAGAAAAATTTCGGGAATTTTCCGACCGTCAGGTCAACGGCACTAACAGAAACTTCTGTCCAAATTACAGCCCTCTATCTCTTACCGTTTAGGCTGTGCGATGATCAGTGAATCAATCAGTGAATCAGTCAGTCAGTCAGGACACTCTCTTTAGAGATAGCCTATATCAACTATAGAAAATATGTTCGTTAGGTCGGACATTTTATGTATATAAAAATATAAGGTCATACTCATACCATCTTAAACGATGCGTTTTCGTCTAAAAGAGGCATAACAAAAAAATTGTTTCAGAAAAAATTAGTTTTAGGGACTGCGACTTGGATTCAAAGTTTATCACTCATACCTACTGTTGCCCTTGCCTACATGTTTAATTTTTAAGTAGTTGGCGTAGACTTGGTTTGAAGTCATAACATTTATTTGACAAAAAGGTACCATGACCATTAAAAAAATTGTTTTTAATATAGCCAAGACAATCAGGCATGTTCTCAATTCCACTTCTTTTTGAAAAGTAAATTGAACGCAATTCCGCTTCGGTTTTGTTTTTGTGTTCTGAATTTCGAATGAAATGGCTCTCCTTTTACTTTTTGTATTCCACTGGAACAAGCGAAAATGGCACTAGATACACAAGAGAGAAACCAGAATTCCAAGCGAAACGGTCGATAATGGAACAGTCGGAATTGAGAGAGGCTGACTTTTATGTTTCACTATTCGTTTTTGTTTGCACAGCCAAAATCTGGACACATTAAACAAAAAAAATCATTATTAATCAATTAAAGACTAGAATGCCAATTAAATTTCACTAACAATTTCTAAATTGATCACAGAATTAAGAAAAATTTACTTTATGTACATCTAGTAACTGTAAGCGTGCGTAATTTGGCAATTACTTTTCATTCCACCGACTAACAAGCATTACTTTTCAAAACGAAAAACTTGTACGTTTTGGTGTTGCGAGAACATGAATCAATTCCACTTTCGAAAGGTTGCCGTGGAAGTGGAATTGAGAACATGCCTGAATGTGAAAATAATATTTACTAAATATATATTTATTCGAAATAGTATATTAATGCAAAATTTCTACTATTCTGAGCTGTTCACTTTTAGATGAAAGCGAACTGAACTGAAGTGCAGCGCATCACGGTTGCAGCCGTCCCTGCGCATAGTCTATTTTTACGGTGCTGCTTATAAAATAGACTATCGTCCATTTAATAATTCCCATTGTACGTATTTTCATATATTATCACATTTTCAATAGTATGTAACATGTTCTCCAAAGCACAACACTGGGCAAGCAGCCCGAAATTTTGGCCAGAAGTCCCAATTTTTTGTTTGGGAAACTGGATAAAACGAATGATGATTTTGAATACATACAGCTATTTTATGGCTACCTGGCTATAAACTTTTTTAAAAAATAATTTTTGAATGGCAGCCGTTCAAAGTTGGTTTTCTTAAAATCTCTGCAAAAAAAACAAGTAAGACCGTTGCAGTCGAGTAGCCCGACTTCAATATACCCTGTACAATTGACAACGAGTGCGTAAGTTAAAGTCGGCTCTAACCGACTTCGATAAACCCGTTAGTCATGAAAAAACATGTTTAATAGTGCTCCTGCGTTCTTTAGGGTGACCATCCGAAAAGTATGCAATATATTTTTTAGGGTGGGTTGGGTGGTGGCGGGGGGCTTGGTTCGCTTTTTTGCTCATAACTTCTGAACCGTTCATCCGATTTTTATCATTTCTTCGGCAAATCGACGGACATGGCTAAATCGACTCGGTTATTGATGCTGATCAAGAATATATATACTTTATAGGGTCGGAGATGTTTCCTTCTCCCTGTTACATACATTTGCACAACTTCATTATCCCCTTTTACCCATTTTTAATGGGTACAGGGTATAAAAAAAAAATTATAGTCAAAGTTAGTTCGCACTAGATTTGAAATAATCTAAAATTTTGTGGTGTTTTTACATTTGGCAACTTTGTGTTAACAGTACCCAGAAGTACCCCTCTTAATTAGTTTGCAATATTGCTTATTATTTTCTTTGAATAATGTTTTTTTTTTTTTGTTTTGGTTTTTTTTTTGTTTTTTTTTTTTAATTTTTATAATATCGCATTTAAAATTGTATTCCCATTTGAAATCAACGATGTTATAGCCTATTTCCACTGGCTTCATTTCTTATCATTTTCATTTCTAAAAATGAAGCCGTTTCCATTGACAAATTGTCATCATTTTTACACTTTGACAAAAACAGCTGCTTTGTTTGTTTTAAATAACAGGCGGCACTTTTAAACTTACGTGGACTTTTTGCAATATTTAGCAAAAAAAAAAGACATACCCGAACGCATTGCCATCGCATTGCCATCGCTCTAAACTATCAGCAGAAAGCTAAATACACATCTTATTTTTAGTAAATTTTTTACCTATTAATATTTGAAGCAAAATTACGCCTACTTTTTCGGGGCAATTGTCATCATTTTCGAGAAATGATAGATATGAAAGGCAAAATGAAGTGACAATTCGTATGGAAGAAATGATATCATTTTCTTCATTTCATGAAATGAAGCTTCATTTGTTCTGGGTAAATAGGCTTTTATACAGTCAGCCTAGGAGTATGCTATTTTTCTAAACTTCGGAATATAAAACATGCACTCTGAGACAAACTATTTTTATAAAGAGCCAATTTGAATGTGTTAAAACGTGTAGCATACTGTTAGAAGCACTGAAGGTAAATTGCATTATGTTAAAAAAATAAGATTTTCAATAAATTAAATTTTTATTTACTTGTTTTAAGTATTGAATCTAAAGAAGATGTCAAATAGATGGAAAAATCGGTGAGGGTAGTCAGATCGACTGATAATCCTCGACAGGGTGGGCAGTCAAGTTCAAAAACTGCTTGGGTTAATATCTCTCATAAACCATTAGACATATCAAGACATATTTCTTTTTAGTTATCTGGTACTTTTATATACCAGAAAGTCAAAAAAGTCTTGCGGTATTTCCGCAAGCTTGTCTTTGCAAGCGCGTAGTTTTAGTTGTATTCGTCGCATCGGTTCACGCTAGAGCTTTTTGGAAAGTTCTTTTCACGCGCTAAAACGTGTTTGATTTATTGTTGTTTGTTTTTAGTCGTCCGTAAGTTATAGCGTCGCAAACATGGAGCTAAATAAAGAGAAAATACGGCATATTTTACAGTACTACTACGATAAAGGCAAAAATGCATCTCATGCGGCCAATAAAATTTGTGCAGTTTATGGAACCGATACAGTTTCCATTTCCACCGCACAACGTTTCAACGTTTTCGTTCTGGTGCAGAGGTGATCGAAGATGCGCCACGGTCCGGAAGGCCTCTCGTCGAAAATTGCGATAAGATCGCTGAATTGATCGACTACTGTGGCGGTCTCATAGTAGCAGCCGTAGCATCGGCCAAGAGCTGGGCATGAGTCATCAAACCGTTATAAACCATTTGAAGAAGCTTGGATTCAAAAAGAAGCTCGATGTATGGGTGCCACACGACTTGACGAAAAAAAAACATTTTTGCCCGTATGGATGCATGCGAATCGCTTCTGAATCGCAACAAAATCGACCCGTTTTTGAAGCGGATGGTGACTGGCGATGAAAAGTTGGCCACTTACGACAACGTGAAGTGCTGCCCAGACGGTGGCCAAGCCTGGATTGACGGCCAGGAAGGTTCTTCTGTGTGTTTGGTATGATTGGCAGGGAATCATCCACTATGAGCTGCTCCACTATGGCCAAACGCTCAATTCGGACCTGTACTGCCAACAACTGGACCGCTTGAATGCAGCACTCATGCAGAAGAGGCCATCTTTGATCAACAGAGGCCGAATTGTCTTCCATCAGAACAACGCCAGGCCACACACATCTTTGGTGACGCGCCAGAAGCTCCGGGAGCTCGGATGGGAGGTTCTTTTGCATCCACCGTATAGTCCGGATCTCGCACCAAGTGATTACCACCTATTTCTGTCCATGACAACTTTATACATACCTTTATATGAATATATAACCAAGCTCTTTTTTAAAACAACGAGAACTTTATATTTCACAGCTAAATTAAAAAAACTCAAAAAATGCGGGAATTAATTAAAAAGATTGATAATTATCAATATCGTATATATTATTTTTGTTGCTTTTTAAATTATGTGCGTTGAGTTCAATCTCTTAAGATCATTTCGTCGAAAATTTCAGCTTCCTAGCAAGGCTGGTGTAGAAATGCCTAAGTTTTGACCAAAAAATGAGATTTTCGGCCCACAGTGCATAGGAACAAAATGTACATATTACAAATATGTGTCCATTCACCCCGAAGATTTTCACATTTTTTTATCTATGTCATTTGAAATTCATGGAAGCCAGAAAAGATAATTGAGATTTATTAGCATTTAGCTGGCTACTCTATCTTAACAGAACAGATTCCTCTTTTGACTGCTAATATGTCGGAACCGCCGGGTGCGGATGACTACTTCTTGTAGCTGCCATAGAAATGATCGGTCGAAAATTGGTTTTAGTGAGAAACAATTTTTTGTTTTCAACATTAGCACTCTTGAACTCGGTCATGGTTAATATTATATGTTTTTAAGCATATCTGCGAAGTTTGGACGAAATTGCTTACCGTTGAAGCGAGCTTTTTCAAGTGTATTTTAACTTCGGCACAGACGAAGTTAGTCTTGCCTTCTCGTTCCCCATTTCCCCATTTATATAAGCGTCTTCATTTGCCATCTATTCAATCTTCATATTTATCTGAGGTCCTTAGTTTCGATATTTTTAACTAACCGTTTTTATAATCTAAACTCAAATGAAAATTTTTTAAATTTTGAGTTCGTTCATCCTTATTAATCTAAGCTCAAATGAGAAGTTTGGAAATTTCGCGATTTTTCGTCCCGTAATTTGCTAATTTCGCAACTTTTTGGGGGTCCACGCCATCACCAACGCCTGCGCTTTCGTAAATATTCAAATTAAAATTGAACATAACCTATGCTCAAGTCCGTTGCCGTGACATGAAGTACATGAAATAGTCTTTCTTTTTTTTGGCAGGGATTGATGTATCGCTCCATATAAATGTTTCATTCAATATTGCAAGTTCCCTGTTTTTATACCCGTTACTCGAAGAGTAAAAAGTAGGGGAGAATGGGGGGTTCTGAGCCGCTGGGGGTTGTGAGCCACTCGAATATTGGCCACAAAAAAAATATATTTAAACTTTTTTCTTATGTCATGTGTCTCCCTTCTTAGTACCTAACTTTTGGCAAGCAACCTATCAGTCTACTCCTTCTTTAAGTTCGTGATCCAGAACTCGACTTTTTTTTTTCAAAAAATAAAGGTTTTTTTTTCATTTTTGACTTGTGATATTATACAAAATTTTTTCGTAATGACAAATGCAAGTATGAGGATATTATCTTTGGTAAATTGCCTTTTTGATAGAAGTATGTTTTTTTTTGTAACAATTTATTTTTGGTTATGTGACGTCACCAAAAAAAAGTGAGATATGGGGGGTTGTGAGCCACTTTGAAAAAGTCGGTTTTCACTTTCAAAGAGAATATTGCAATGACGCGCAATAAAACAGAAGAAAAACTCTCCAAAGAACTAAAAAAAAATTTAAAAAAGACAAACAAAAGAACAGCCACAAGAAAAAGTGCTCGTATATAAAAGAAAAAAAGCCGGATGCCGTCAATCAATTTTCACTCTGATTGATATTTATTAATTCAGAATATGAGAAAAATTGTTAATTTTTTCATTTAATAAAGAATAATGGCTGAAAAACACGAATTTTGAACTTTTAGATGGGTGGCTCACAACCCCCACAAATTTTCGAAATGTCAAAAAATCACTCTTTTTTCAATATGAAATAAAAAAAAAACCCAAAATAAAAATTGATTTTTTTAAACTAGTGATGAGATTACTTAAAATACAAAAATTAACAGAATGAAAAATATTGATTTTTGGCGAAGTTATGTTCGAAAAACAAAACTATGATCAGAACCCCCCACTCTCCCCTACTAAAGAGTGCTAAAGTCGAGCAAATGTATGTAACAGGCAAAACGAATCATTTCCGACCATATAATAGTATATATATTCTTGATCAGCATCAACGGCCGAGTCGATTTAGCCTTGTCGGTCTGTACGTCTGTCTGTATAACCACCTTGATCTCGTAGAGAAACCAAATTTGACGTGTAGACTTCTATTGTCTGCACGCAGATCAAGTTTGTTTCAAATTTATGCCACGCCCACCCCCGCCCCCACAATAAAAAATGTTGAATAACTTCCACATTTTTTAAGGTATCGAATTCAAATTTATAACTTAAATTTATATTAGCAATAACTACCCAGCGGCGCACAGCTAAATGAGGCGAGCCCACAACATGCATTACAACAGCCCACAAGTATAAAACACTATCGCTACACTTTGTATACCGAGTTGTCATATGGAGTTTGTTAAGTCTTCGAAACTTCGTTTGTCGAAAATTCGAACTGCGTTCGTATGCTTGTTCATTTTTTGGATTTCTTTATGCATTCACACACAAACATACATGTGTGCGTGTGTGTAGTTGATTTCTGACGAGTGGCGTGTGCGTGCATCCGGAAATGAATATTTCTATGCGTTGCAAACTTCTGGGCAAAATTAAAATGCCCTTTGCAAGGGTATAAAAAGGCATAGCCAGATTTGTGGCCCTCAATGATTTCATATAGCACTTTTAGCTACCAACTAAAACTTGTCGGTAATGGCGTAGAGGTTAAGGCCTATGATTGAAAAGCTGTGAGTCCTAGGTTCAAGTCCCAGTTTGGGACTATTATTATACACTTGAAAAGTGTATTATAATTTTGCCCAGAAGTTTGTAACGCATAGAAGGAATCATCTCCGACCACATAAAGTATATATATTCTTGATCAGCATGACGAGCTGAGTCGATTAAGCTTTGTCCGTCCGTCTGTCCGTCCGATCGTCTGTCCGTCTGTCTGTTTCTACGCGAACTAGTCCCTCAGTTTTGGAGCTATAGAGCTGAAACTTTGCACAGAGTCTTATTTTTACTGCACGCTGCCAATATGTCGGAACCGACCGGATCGGATGACTACTTCTTGTAGCTGCCATACAAATGTTCGTTCGGAAAATGGGTTTTAGTAAGAAAAACTGTTTTCTTCTCAATATTACTGCTCTCAAACACGGTCATGGGTAATATGCAATGTTTTTAAGCTGATCTGCGAAGTTTGGTTAAAGTCGCTAACCGTTGAGACAAGCTATTTCAAGTGTATCAAAACTTCGGTACAGACGAAGTTAGCTTTGCCTTTCTTGTTTTTTTTTTTTGTTTGTAATCTAGAATTTTGAAACCATTGCATTAGCTCCCGTGTACCAGTTAATGCTATTAAGCACAGCAAGGAAAATATGTATTGATTCTTCTTTTCATTTCATAGTGTAATGGACTGCATTATAACTCCCTCCAGGACTATCAACATCTCGTTTGAAGTGACTCTTCGGTTCATCGCCTGAAGTTCCGGTTTCGAGCTTAAACTAGTCAGTAAAAATGTAAAATTGGCTCTACAGCCCAAAAGGGCAAAGTCAAGCTTCTCGCAATCTCTTGCCGTGTGTGCGCTTATAATTTTTTGCACAAGACAAACAGACCTACAGTTTAACTCCAAATCCGAACGGCAAAGTTTGAGAAGCTTTTTCATGGCTTGTTACTTCAAAGCTGGCGCCAGTAGCTCGTAAAGGGGACCAGACCTTTTTTTATTAGATCGTCCGAGGCGAGTTTCAACCTACGACTTCCACTGAGCTACACACCGGCACCCCTAGTTAGTAGCTACCTCAGTCAGTAGATCTTTTAATTTATAGGATATAAGACGGATAGACATAGGTCAATCGACTCAGCTCGTCATGCTGATCAAGAATATATATACTTTATGTGGTCGGAGATGATTCCTTCTATGCGTTGCAAACTTTTGGGCAAAATTATAATACACTTTTCAAGTGTATAAAAAAAATACTTGTCCCAATCTGTGACTTGAACCTAGGACTCACAGCTCTTTAGTCATAGGCCTTAACCTCTACGCCATTACCGACAAGTTTTAGTAGGCAGCTAAAAGTGCTATATGAAATCATTGAGGGCCACAAATCTGGCTATCCCTTTTTTGTTAAATAATCAAAAATAATTAAAAACGAGAAAGGCAAAGCTAACTTCGTCTGTACCGAAGTTTTGATACACTTGAAATAGCTTGTCTCAACGGTTAGCGACTTCGACCAAACTTCGCAGATCAGCTTAAAAACATTACATATTACCCATGACCGTGTTTGAGAGCAGTTATATTGAGAGCAAAACAGTTTTTCTCACTAAAATCCATTTTCCGACCGAACATTTGTATGGCAGCTACAAGAAGTAGTTATCCGATCCGGTCGGTTCCGACATATTAGCAGCGTGCAGTAAAAAGAAGACTCTGTGCAAAGTTTCAGCTCGATAGCTCCAAAACTGAGGGACTAGTTCTCGTAGAAACAGACAGACGGACGGACGGACAGACGGACGGACAAAGCTTAATCGACTCAGCTCGTCATGCTGATCAAGAATATATATACTTTATGTGGTCGGAGATGATTCCTTCTATGCGTTACAAACATCCGGTCAATTTAAATATACCCTCTCCAAGGGTATAATAAGTTCGTGAAAGCGAATCTTCGGAGGCAACTCGGCAAATGTGCGGTGTTCATCAAAACTCATTACCGGAACATCTGAAACAAAAACGAGAAAGGCAAAGCTAACTTCGTCTGTACCGAAGTTTTGCTACACTTGAAATAGCTTGTCACAACGGTTAGCGACTTCGACCAAACTTCGCCAAATCAGCTTAAAAACATTCAACATTACCCATGACCGTGTTTGAGAGCGATAATATTGAGAACAAACCAGTTTTTCTCACTAAAACCCAATTTTCGAACGAACATTTGTATGGCAGCTACAAGAAGTAGTCATCCGATCCGGTCGGTTCCGACATATTAGCAGCGTGCAGTAAAAAGAAGACTCTGTGCGAAGTTTTAGCTCGATAGCTCCAAAACTGAGGGACTAGTTCGCGTAGAAAAAGACAGACGGACAGACGGACGGACAAAGCTTAATCGACTCAGCTCGTCATGCTGATCAAGAATATATATACTTTATGTGGTCGGAGATGATTCTATCTATTTCTGTTAGTGGTGAAAGTGCGTACTAAGACGTGGTTTTGGAAAATTCCACCCGGAAAAGTGTCAGAAAAGTTTGTATGTAAAAAATGTTATTTTTCATCCGATTGATTTGAAACTTGGTTTGTTAGCATAGTACGCAAAATAATTCGACACGTGATTTCCCGATTTTGGAAAATCCGCCCACGAGGAAAATTCAGCATGAAAAATACAATTTTTCATCCGATGGGCTTGAAATTCGGTTTGTAATGAGAGAATATGAAATAGTTTGAAATGTGGTTTTTCGAAGTTGGAAAATTTAACTCAATGGTCCGAAAATTGCCCAAAAATTTTGCATGCAAAAACTATTTTTCATCCGATTGGCTTGAAACCCGGTTTGTAAGGACAGAATACGAAATAATTAAAAATGTGATTTTACAAAGTATGAAAATCTGCCCCGGGTGTAAAAATGCCCGGAAAATTCTACATGCAAAATAATTATTTTTTATCCCATTAACTTGAATCTCGGTTTGTAAGATCAAAATGAGAATTAATTTGTGTTTTCATATTCCGATGTTGGAAATAACGCAGGGATGCCCACTGGGAAGTGATTGGGATGTGAGTGGTTTGTTGTTTTAGAAGTGGATGGAAAGTGGGTGGTAATTGGTTGTGAAGTGGGTGGAATGTGGGTGGACTTTATGTGGGAAGTGGATGGGATGTGGGCGGGAAGTGGGAGGAATGTGCATGGTATGTGGGCGGGAAGTGGGAGGGATGTGGGTATGATGAGGGCGGGAAGTGGGAGGTAAGTGGGAGGTAAGTGGGAGGGAAGTGGGTGGGATGAGGGCGGGAAGTGGGAGGTAAGTGGGAGGGAAGTGGGTGGGATGTGGGCGAGATGTTGGCGGGATGGTGGCGGAAAGTGGGTGGGAAGTGAGTGGGAACTGGGTGGAATTGGATGTAGAGTGGATGGGAGGGATGGGGGTGGGAGTTGGAGGAAAAACCCATCAGCAAAGAGCATACTGTTGAAGGCGCAGTGAAGCGCGTCGGGTTATTTGCTAGTCTCTATATATATAAAAGAGAGTGTCCTGATTCACTGATTGGCAATCATCGCACAGCCTAAACGGTAAGCGATAGAAAGCTGAAATTTGGGCAGAAGTTTATGTTAGTGGTGGAAGTGCGTACTAAAACGGGGTTTTGGAAAATTCTACCCGGAAAAGTCGGAAAAGCGTCGGAAAAGTTTGTATGGGAAAAATGTTATTTTTTTTATCCGATTGACTTGAAATTTGGTTTGAAAGCATAGTACGAGAAATAATTCGTCACGTGTTTTCCTTATTTTGGATATTCCGCCCACGAGAAAAATGGGCGGAAAATTCTAAATGAAAAAACGAGAAAGGCAAAGCTAACTTCGTCTGTACCGAAGTTTTGATACACTTGAAATAGCTTGTCTCAACGGTTAGCGACTTCGACCAAACTTCGCAGATCAGCTTAAAAACATTACATATTACCCATGACCGTGTTTGAGAGCAGTTATATTGAGAGCAAAACAGTTTTTCTCACTAAAATCCATTTTCCGACCGAACATTTGTATGGCAGCTACAAGAAGTAGTTATCCGATCCGGTCGGTTCCGACATATTAGCAGCGTGCAGTAAAAAGAAGACTCTGTGCAAAGTTTCAGCTCGATAGCTCCAAAACTGAGGGACTAGTTCTCGTAGAAACAGACAGACGGACGGACGGACAGACGGACGGACAAAGCTTAATCGACTCAGCTCGTCATGCTGATCAAGAATATATATACTTTATGTGGTCGGAGATGATTCCTTCTATGCGTTGCACACTTCTGAGCAAAATTATAATACACTTTTCAAGTGTATAACAACTATTTTACATCCGATTGGATTGAAACTCGGTTTGCAAGGATAGAATTCGAAATAGTTTGAAATGTGATTTTCCTAAGTTGGAAAATTTGACCTGACGGTCGGAAAATTCTGCATGAAAAAAACTATTTTTCATCCGATTGGCTTAAAAATCGGTTTGTAAGGACAGAATACGAAAAAATTGAAATGTGATTTTCTAATGTAGGAAAATTTGACCCAACGGTCGGAAAATTCCCGGAAAATTCTGCACAAAAAAAAACAATTTTCACCCGATTGGCTTGAAACTCGGTCTGCAAGGACAGAATTCAAAATAATTTGAAATGTCGGAAAATCCGACTAGGCGTGAAAATGCCCGGAAAATTCTGCATGCAAAATAACTATTTTTCATCCGATTGGATTGAAACTCGGATTGTAGGGATAGAATACGAAATATATCGAAATGTGATTTTTCGAAGATGGAAAATTTGACGGTCGGAAAATTATGCATGAAAAAAACTATTTTTCATCCGATATGCTTGAAATTCGGTTTTTAACGGCAGAGTACGAAATAAATTGAAATGTGATTTTCTGATGTTGGAAAATTTGACCCAACGGTCGGAAAATAACCGGCAAATTCTGCATGAAAAAACAATTTTTCACCCGATTGGCTTGAAACTCGGTTTGTAATTACAGAATTCGAAATAAATTGAAATGTGATTTTGCCATGTCGGAAAATCCGCCTTGGCGTGAAAATGCCCTAAAAATTTTACATGCAAAATAGCTATTTTTCATCCGATTAACTTGAAACTCGGTTTGTAAGGTCAAAATGAGAATTCATTTGTGTTTTCATTTTCCGATGTTGGAAATACCGCCGGGATGCCCGCTGGGAAGTGGGTGTGATGTGGGAGGGATGTGGGTGTGATGTAGGTAAGAAGTGGATAGGATGTGGGCGGGAGGTGAAACGGATGTGGATGGGATGTGGGCGGGAAGTGGGTGGGAGGTGGGAGGGTGTAGAGTGGGTGGGATGGGTGTGGGAGTTGGAGGAAAAACCCATCAGCAAAGTTCGATTTCTGGGTTCTACGGGGTATTATTATATCTAATATTGTTTGGTTCTATACTGTTGAAAGCGCAGCGGAGCGCGTCGGATTTTTTACTAGTTTATATATATAAATCTGTACGCCCGACTGATTGACATAGTGACTGATTATCAACGCACAGCCCAAACGGCTTATTCTAAAGGTTTGAGATTTGGCATAGACCTTCGTTTAGTTATGCAGGCGCGCACTAAAAAAGAAAATTTGAAAAATTACACCCGGAAAAGTCGGAAAGCCGTCGAAAAAGTTTGTATGGGAGAAATTTTATTTTTCATCCGATTGACTTGAAACTTGGTTTGTAAGCATAGTAGGCGAAATTATTCGACACGTGTTTTCCCCGATTTCGGAAAATCCGCCCACAAGGAAAATGGCCGGAAAATTCTGCATGCAAAAAACTATTTTACATCCGATTGGCTTGAAACTCGGTTTGTAAGGACAGAATACGAAATAATTTGAAATGTGATTTTCCGATGTTGGAAAATTTGCCCCAACGGTCGGAAAATTCCCGGAAGTCAGCATGAAATAAAATATTTTTCATCCGATTGGCTTGAAATTTGGTTTGTAAAGGAAGAGTACGAAATAATTTGAAATGTGATTTTTCAATGTCGGAAAATCCGACCTCATGCGGGAAAATGTCCTTAAAATTCTGCATGAATAATTCTATTTTTCACCCGATTGACTTGAAACTCGGTTTGTAAGGTCAAAATGAGAATTCATTTGTGTTTTTATTTTCCGATGTTGGAAATACCGCCGGGATGCCCACTGGGAAGTGGTTGGGAAGTGGTTGGGAAGTGGATGGGATGTGGGTGGCAAGTTGTTATGGGAGTGGGTGGGATATGGGCGGGAAGTGGGTGGAAGTGGAATGTGTGCATTGGTTCTATACTGTTGAAGGCGCATCGAACCGCAACGGGTTATTGCTGGTAAGGTATATATATTCTTTATCAGCATGACGAGTTGAGCCAATTGAGTATCCGTCCGTTTGTCTGATTCTACGCGAACAAGTCCCTCAGTTTATAAGCCGTTCAGCTGAAATCTTGCACAGAGTCATCTTTTGACTGCATGCTGCTAATATGTCGGAACCGACCGGATCGGATGAGTACTTCTAGTTGCTGCGAAATAATCGGTCGAATAATGGGATTTAGTTACCATGGGATTTAGTATAAGCGCTCTTAAACTTGGTCATGGTAAATACTATATGTTTTTAAGCGTATCTGCGAAGTTTGGTCCAAATCGCTAACCGTCGAAGCAAACTTTTTCAAGTTAATTTAATCATCGGCACAGACAAAGTTAGCTACGCTTTCTCGTTTAATAACAAATTGACCAAAATTTTTTTGCGGAATCGAAGTGGAAACACTTCGGAATTCTGCCCAAAAAAAAAATAAACAAATCGAAATAAAAAAACTTTTCGTCATTACCTCGGAAACCATATCACCTTTTAAGGCGCTTCGCTGCGCCTTCAACAGTATGCTCTTTGCTATGGGTTTTCCCTCCAACTTCCACCCTCATCACTCCCATCCACTCTTCATCCCATTCCACCCAGTTCCCCCCCCACATCCCGCACATCACTCCCACTTCCTGCCCATATCCCATCTACAGTCCACCCACATCCCACCCACTTTACACCCAATTTCCCCCAGTTCCCACTCACTTTCCACCAACTTTCCGCCCACATCCCGCCAACTTCCCGCCCACATCCCACCCACTTCACATCTGCATACCACCCAAATCCCACCCACATTCCTTTCCATATTTTGTATTCTATCCCTACCAACCTAGTTTTAAGCCAATCGGATGAAAAATAGCTATTCTGCAAGTAGAATTTTCCGGGCATTTTCACGCCTTGGCGGATTTTCCGACATGGCAATGTTCTTACAAACCGAGTTTCAAGCCAACCGTATGAAAAATAGTTTTTTTCATGCTAAATTTTCCGGGAGTTTTCCGACCGTCAGGTCAAATTTTCCAACTTCGGAAAATCACATTTCGAACTATTTAGTATTCTGTCCTTACAAACCGAGTTTAAAGCCAATCGGATGAAAAACAATTTTTTGCTTGCAGAATTTTCCGGCCATTTTCCTCGGGGGCGGATTTTCCAAAATCGGGAAAACACGTGTCGAATTATTTCGCGTACTATGCTTACAAACCAAATTTCAAGTCAATCGGATGAAAAATAACATTTTTCCCATACAAACTTTTCCGACGCTTTTCAGACTTTTCCGGGTGGAATTTTCCAAAACCACGTATTAGTACGCACTTTTACCACCAACCGAAACTCCTGTCAAAATTTCAGCTTTCTATCTCTTACCGTTTAGGTTTTGCGATGATTGCCAATCAGGACACTCTCTTTTATATATAATATATAGAGACTAGCAAATAACCCGACGCGCTTCGCTGCGCCTTCAACAGTATAGAACCAATATCAGAATCAGTTTGAAGTCAATCGTGAGAGTCAAATATTTACCAAATTTAAAAATATTCTCTAAATTTGTTTCCTCTGTAGAGCCCAGAAATCGAATCATACATACATAGGCTTGAAGTCGACGTTTTACTACTTTGCTTTTTTACAATACGACTTTGCTGCTGCGTTCTTACTACCCCCATCCCACTCCACCCATTCCCCACTCACTTCTTATATCCCACCTACTTCCCGCTCACGTCCTACCCCCATCCCTTCCACTTTACACCCGATTCCCACCCACCCACTTCCCCCCAGTTCCCCTTCACATCCCTCCCACTTCCCGCCCACTTACCGCCCACATCCCACCCACATCCCTCCCACTTCCCGCTTACTTCCCGCCCACATCCCATCCACTTCCCACCTACGTCCCATCCACATCCCACCCACTTCCCGCTCACATTCCACCCCCATCCCTTCCACTTTACACCCGATTCCAACTTCCCAGTGGGCATCCCGCCGGTATTTCCAACATCGGAAAATGCAATCACTAATTATTTAGTATTCCATCCCTACAAACCTAGTTTCAAGTCAATCGGGTGAAAAATAGTTTTTTTCATGCAAAGTTTTTCAGGAATTTTCCGGACGTTGGGTCAAATCTCAATTTATTTCATTTACTAATCTAACAAACCAAGATTCAAGTCGATGAGGTGAAAAATATTTTTTCCATGCAGAATTTTCCGGCCATTTTCCACGTGGGGGAGTTTTTTCAAAATCGGGAAAACACGTGTCGAATTTTTTGCGTACTATGCTTGCAAATCAAGTTTCAAGTCAATCGGATAAAAAATAAATTTTTACCATACAGACTTTTTCGACACTTTTCCGGCTTTTCCGGGTGGGATTTTCCGGAAAATTGGAACACAGTTACTGTTGAATTTTCATTAAGATCTTTGAAAATGAGTTTGAATCTGATCGGATAATAAACAAAAAAGTTTCATACATCAGTTTTCCATGAATTTTCCGGCTTTGGGGATAGATTTTCCAAAATTTGCAAGTCAATTTTTTTATGTTTTGTTATTTGTAATTTTGAAAATGAGTTTGGCGCTAATCGCTGGCATCTGAAGTTTCGCCCAAACAACCTTGACCACCCACTTTCCACCCAGGGGAGGTGAATTTTCCGGAAGATTGGTATGCAGTTTTTGTTGAATTTTCATACAGATCTTTGAAAATGAGTTTGAACTTGATCGGATGAAAAACAAAAAAGTTTCATACAACAGTTTTCGGCGAATTTTCCACGTTTCGCGACAGAATTTTCCAAAATCCGTTCTTAGTACTCACTTTCAACATAAGATAAAACTACTGTGAAAATCTCATCTTCCTATCTCTTATGGTTTCAGCTGTGCGACGGTCACCAGTCAGTCAGTCAGGTTGAACTCTTTTATATATATAGACTAGCAAATAACCCGACGCGCTTCGCTGCGCCTTCAACAGTATGCTCTTTGCTGATGGCTTTTCCCTCCAACTCCCATCCCCATCCCTCCCATCCACTTTCCGCCACCATCCCGCCCACATCTCACCCACATAACTCCCACTTCCCGCCCACATCCCATCCATATCCCATCCACATCCCATCCACATCCCATCCACTTCCCACCTACAGTCCACCCACATCCCACCCACTTTACACCCAATTTCCCCCAGTTCCCACTCACTTTCCGCCCACATCACGCCCACTTCCCGCCCACATCCCACCCGCATCCCACCCACTTCGCATCTGCATACCGCCCACATCCCACCCACATTCCTCCCGCATCCCACCCACTTCCCGCCACATTCCACTCACTTCACAACCACTTTCCACCCACTTCCAAAACAACAAACCACCCACATCCCACTCACATCCCATTCACTTCCCAGTGGGCATCACCTCGTCTTAGTACGCACTTTCACCACTAACAGAAACTCCTGTCCAAATTTCAGCTTTCTATCTCTTACCATTTGGGCTGTGCGATGCCAATCAGTCAGTCAGTCAGTCAGTCAGTCAGGACACTCTCTTTTATATTTATAGAGATTTCAGGGCTAGTTACTTCACAGCTGTCTACACTAACTGGTGAAGGTCACAGGATGGCAAATTGGCAAATATTATAAGAAATATTTTATTAATTTAATGTAACCTATCCGGAATAATAATATTTTTACAAATCCAAAATTAATTCTGCTTATAAAAATTTTATGGGTGGTGAATTTTGCCAAATCTCTTTCAAAGCACGAGAGATTTGAAACCAACCGAAATAGAGTTCCGTAACACCGAGAATTCTGGGTTGGAATTTGGTTGGAAGAGATTACCTCCGAAAAAACGGGAATCCTATTAACTTTGAAAGAACTTAGTAAAATTGATCAAATCTGATACATACCCTAGTTGTGGACGCCGCACTCTTCTCAAGTAGTTTTCTGGTATTCCATGCATTTACTTGATAGTCATCACGCTTTGCATTATTGTAAATACCTGGATTTCCATGTTTTTTATTTGAATCTGAAAGTATAACAGCGTTAATTTTTTAGATATATAAAATTTATTTTATGATGTGATCTCAAAAATCGATTTTAAAAATTTTTTTGTGGCTTTGTATTTGAAATATGAATTTTTTTTTTCGGTAGGTGCTCCTACATTTTGATCCAAATCTCACTTCATAATTGTCAGATATAATCATGCAATATATAAATCGAAAGGTAATTGGGCTGCCAATAATACGTACATTATTGTTTTTTAATCGGTTAAGTAGTTTGAAATAACTATTTTTATTTTTTTTACTTAAGAATCGCACTTTTACGAATAAAATAATGTAGTTGGATCAAATTGAGATGAGCCCCTTTGAACAATGTTGTAAATGTGAAATTGGATATACAGCCACAAAGAGGCTAAGCTAAGCTTCTCTCAATCTCTTGGCGTGTGTGCCTTAAGTTTTCGCACAAGAGAAAGGGACCTACAGTTTAAAACCGAATCCGAACGGCAAAGTTTGAGAATTGGCTTTTTCATGGCTATTTAATTAACAGCTGGCTCCAATAGCTGGTGAAGGTATCCGGATGTGTATCTATTTTCTAAAGTAAGGAAAACTTTTTTATTTGATGTTCCGACGCGGGATCGAACCCACAACCCAGTCCAGCAGACTAACCGCTGTCCCAAACACGGTCACAAAACAATTTTACCCGAGTGATTTTCCAAACTCAGCAATAGATGGCACCACTATTTTGAGTATTTGGCTGGTAGTATACACAGTTTCGCTATTCAATTGAAAAAGATAATATTAATAGCTGAAAAGTATAAGGACTCTACCATTGAAAACAGATCGATAAATGATGCAGATAACTAAATACGTCTAAAAGGTATGATCAACGGCACAGATATGCCGTTTTTTATACTTTGTACTAAACAGACTTTATTAAGGTTGTGCAAAAGTAAGTAACAGGGAGAAGGCATTACAACAGGGAGAAGCAATGATTTCTGATTTTACAAAGTATATATATTCTTCTTCAGCATCAACAGCAAAGTCTATTTGTCCATATTCTTAAAGGAAGATCAAGTTTATTTTCAATTTTTTCCACGCCCCTCCTGTCCCCGCAATATGAAAAAAAATATCATATCTTTCCCAGTTTTGAAAATAGCCTAGAGATATTAAGTAATCAATATTATTCATCGCTTTGACGAAGGAATGATAAAGATCGGTTGAACGATACTGAAGTTATGTTGTTGCGGCGGCGGATGGGGACGTGGCAATAATTTAAAATAAACTTGATCTTTCTGCAAGTATACGAAGTATATATCCCATACATGTCGAGCCCCGTCTCACACCATCTCTGAGATCCATGAACATGGATAGAGCAAAAGAGAACAGCACTGCTACTGCAGTAACAGAGTATTTACTACAGTCGGGCTTGCTCGACATTCTTAAACGTTATTATATGGCCTTCATGATCGTGGGCTTTGTGATTTCCCTTGAAAAAAATATGTGCAGCATAGAAAAAGATGTCATAATAGATTATATTAAGCAATCAAAATTCTTCAAGTTAGTTTTTAAAGGACGTCTAAATTAACTTTTAACAATGGAAGTAGATAAGAAACACAAAAGCGAAGAGCCTGTACCAATTAAGATTGGAATTATTGGAGAAGCGGGACTTGATACACCAATGGTATTGACAAATCGAATGGAATATGCTGTATGCACTCCTTTCGGAAAGCCTTCCGACGTTATAATTCAAGGCCATATTGATGGTATCGAATGTGCGCTTCTGTCGCGAAATGGCCGCCTCCATGATATCATGCCCTCCAATGTAAACTACAGAGCCAATATCTGGGCTATGCGTAAATTGGGCTGCACTCACATTTTAGTTACACACACTGTTAGTTCACTGCGTGAAAATATACTGCCAGGAGACATTGTCGTGCCTCACGATTTAATAGATTACACAACGAAGCGACCTCAAACATTCTACGACGGTGCTGAAGGCAGTCCGTTTGGTGTATGTCACATTCCAATGTATCCTGCATTTAGCGAACGATCACGAAAAGTTCTCATTAATGCTGCCAATCAACTTGGACTCGCCACCCATCCAAAGGGGATAGTGCTCACACTTGAAGGGCCCCGTTACTCTACAGTCGCTGAAAACATAGTTTATCGCAAATGGGGAGCCGACCTGCTTAGCATGACTTTATGTCCAGAAGCAATATTAGCTAAGGAAGCTGGCATATTATATGCCTCTCTTGGTTTGGTCACCAACAAAGAGTGCTGGTGCAGCAATCAACCCATTGCAACTACGAATGAAATAATATATATATTTAAAAAGCAAGTTGAAAAGCTCCAAAAAGTTCTAATCAGTGCAATTAAAAATATAGCAGCTGAGGACTGGACTGAAGATGTTCTTAAAGCTAAGGTGAGTTTCGTTTTATGTATGATTAAAAGCAAAACAAATCCTTTATATGAGTCCTTTTTATAGATTTTGGTATGCAGTAATTTCGCAAATCGATATCAATAATAATCATATTTTTTCGTGTATCATTTGACTTCTTTTGGTATGAATGTCCATCATAACACTTCAATTTAGCACTATGGGGCTTAATGGTTAAACCAATTTAAAGGTGAAAAAATACATATTTTCATGATTTTTTTGGAGATGTGATAAATGTTGCTTTATTTATATAACATGTTAAAGTAAGACATCTTTGAATCATTGAAAAAAAATTTTTATTAAAAATATCAATAGATATCCGTGACAGCGAATTTCAAAAATCCCATATGCGTTTGAAAGGGGTTATGTTTCCCAGAATTTTGAATTAAAAAATTTAATTTTTATACTCTGTACCGAAGGTACATAGAGTATATTAAGTTTGTGCAAAAGTATGTAACAGGGAGAAGGAATCATTTCCGACCCTATAAAGTATATATATTCTTGATCAGCATCAACAGCCGAGTCGATATAGCCATGTCCGTCTGTCCGTCCGTCTGTCCGTCCGTATGAACAAACAGATCTCAGAGATGGTAAGAGATAGAGGTTTGACATGTATGGGACAAATGCTTCTTATACTTGCAGGCAGATCAAGTTTATTTTCAATTTTTGCCACGCCCCCTCCCGCCCCCGCAATTTGGAAAAAACGTTATATCTCCCACAGTTTTGTAGATAGATAATTCGCACCTTCTAGAGTTAGTTAGTCATTAGCAAAATGTATCGATTTGCCGAAGAAATGATAAAGATCGGATGAGCGGTTCTCGAGTTATGAGCAAATAAGTATATCACTCCCCGCCACCCCCCGCCACCCCCACCCACCCTTTCACAACCAACGCCGCACAATCTTAAAAAAGAGAGAGAGAGAGAGAGTGAGAGAGAGAGAGAGAGAGAGAGAGAGAGAGAGAGAGAGAGAGAGGTACAGAGTATATTATAGTCGGGCTTGACCGACTTTCTCACTTGTTGATAATAATAATTGGTCAACTAAAAATGATAGAAAATATTTAGAAAAAACTCTTCGTGATTACCTCGGGAAACATATCACTATTTAAATCGGCTTATTTGTTTCAGATGATACGCTGACGATCTATGATGAAAACCGCACATTTTCTGAGTTGCAAACGAAAATTCGCTGTCACGGACTTATTTGATATTTTAATTGAATCAAAATATGCCCTTTTTATTCCTTTTTAAAATCCTAGCAGAAAGTACTTCTTCTAAAGATTTTTATACACTTGAAAAATGTATTATAATATTGCCCAAAAGTTTGCAACGCATAGAAGGAATCATCTCCGACCACATAAAGTATATATATTCTTGATCAGCATGACGAGCTGAGTCGATTAAGCTTTGTCCGTCCGTCTGTCCGTCCGTCCGTCCGTCCGTCTGTCTGTTTCTACGCGAACTAGTCCCTCAGTTTTGAAGCTATCGAGCTGAAACTTTGCACAGAGTCTTATTTTTACTGCACGCTGCTAATATGTCGGAACCGACCGGATCGGATGACTACTTCTTGTAGCTGCCATACAAATGTTCGTTCGGAAAATGGGTTTTAGTAAGAAAAACTGGTTTGTTCTCAATATTACTGCTCTCAAACACGGTCATGGGTAATATGTATTGCTCATAAGCTGATCTGCGAAGTTTGGTCGAAGTCGCTAACCGTTGAGACAAGCTATTTCAAGTGTATCAAAACTTCGGTACAGACGAAGTTAGCTTTGCCTTTCTCGTTTTTATACTTCTAGTATTTCAATCACAAGCCTTTTTCGGGACATCTATCCATAAAAAAATTCAAAATTTTTTTAGTCAGCGCTGCCATATGTACACTTTCCCTGAATAATTTTTCGTATTTTTAAAATACCTAAAAAATTCCGCGAAATTTTTAACACCATATATTAAATACTTCTTATTGAGGTTTTACTTTCGTTTTTAAAATGCCCAATTGTCATTCCCAGATACAACTTCTCAAAGGTGGGTAAAATCAATTGAATCGCGCAAACAAAAGCTTTTGGAACTAAACTTCATGCCAAATATAACGCGAAAAGATAAAAACTGCTCTCTATGCAATTGGCAGAAAAAAGGGGTTATTCAGTTTATCGAAAAATTCCCAGCTTCTGTAAGTGAATATTTATTGTATCAAGAGTTCAATGGCGAAGATTGGATACAATTAGTCAATTTCTTAAGTTAAACCTTACTCTACAGAAATAAAATTTATTATGGTTCATTATAGTAAAAAGAAAACCCTGTAAAGCCTTAACTGAACGATCTGGTATCTGGGGGCGACCCTGGAAGCCAGGAGTTGTAGGTTTGGCAGCAAAGGCTTTAAATAATGTGTACCTCATTCACATAACTTAAATCATTTTTTAATCAAAAATCTTTATACATTTCTTTTATTTTTACAGATAAAATAAACAAAATATACCTATTCAAATCCTTATTACTAGTTTTATCACTAGACATTGGATTTTAGGAGAAAACATATTTTAGAAATTTAAAAATTTTTGATGTGTTTCATGAAAAGTAGATAAGATTTAATCCTCATTCGGTTTGCATATTTGACAAATTTGCATATCTTCGACCTTAAAAACATATTTGAGAATATGCTGTCATATTTTAACCTATTTCGACCTATTTTAGAATACGTCATATGCTTTTATATGCTCCCAAGTAGGCGTCCGCACATAAAAATATGCATTTTATTCATGGTTAAAAACGAAAGTAACGAACACAGCAAGTACTGTTCATAGGCAAGTAGGGTGAATGCTTCGTTGCGTACCGACCAAAAGAAAAGAAGGTCCCAATTTTTGTTTTCACCACGCGAGCAAAATCCGTTTCGGTTAGGAAACCTAGGTGCAAAAAAATTTTTGGTTTGGACTTTGGAGTAGGTAAGAGGTATGTTACACTCTGATAACGATAGAGTTGGGAGAATGGAAAAGGAAGGACAAAAAGAAGAATATTATTTCAAATCGTTTTATCGTGATTGAGAAATCATTAAAATGCGAAAAGAAGAGGACTAGTGGCAGTATTGCACCAAATTTACATGCCAATTAAGTTGAAAATCATTTCAGATATATCTCATTAGCACTCTTTTTAGCTTAGGGTCTCCATGGTAGTTTAAGCAATAATTACTTAAGAAATTGGTTTTAAATACCACAAACAACTGCATAGCTATAAGGTGGTCCATCTAGTGTTTGTTTGCCTTTTTGAAAGTTTTTTTTAAAGAAAAAAAAAATATTTATTTTGAGAAACAAGATAGCGTTCTGGTGGACAAACTTCAAGAACATGTTGACTTATCGGTTGCTTGTCAAAAGTTAGGTAATAAGAAGGGAGACACTTGACGACTAACTATCTCTAGAAGGTACGAATCATTTATCTACAAAACCGTGGGAGATATGACGTTTTTTCAAAATTGCGGGGGCGTGGCAAAAATTGAAAATAAACTTGATCTGCCTGCAAGTATAAGAAGCATTTGTGCAATACATGTGAAACTTCTATCTCATACCATTTCTGAGATCTGTTTTTTCATTCGGACGGACAGACGGACGGACGGACATGGATATATCTACTCGGCTGTTGATACTGATCAAGAATATATATACTTTATTGGGTCGGAAATGATTTCTTCTTCCTGTTACATACTTTTGCACAAACTTAATATACACTATGTACCTTCGGTGCATAGTATAAAAAGTGCTACCTATCTAGCCAAACGCTGATAGGGATTTACTTAGCTCGGGTAGCAATATCGATTCCGCATAGTGTAGTTTGTTATTTTTTGCTGACTGTTGCACTGTGTAATTAAGTCTAAACTAAAATTCCATTATATTGAAGTTAATTTACGTTTTTTAAAATCAATATTATTCCCGGTTTTTTTGAAAACCACATATACAAGGAAATGTCTTCATGAAATGGAACAGTCGTAAAGATATCGATATGCAAAGCAAATTATATGATGAGGTGGGTTTCACACCTCAGTTTTGTATGAATTTATGGATTTCGACTTAGAAGTGTTTAAGTTTATATGTGAAGTGACATTTATGTCAGAGACTAGTAGATCAGGTCAATAGAAAATTATAATAATTTGATGACATACCCGGTTAATTGGAGACCTAATTATTTATGTTAATTAATAATATACTTTTTTAGTTTATTAAAGAATAAAGAGCGAACCAAACCGTAACCGCGGTTCAGTAAGCCCCCAAAAACCATGCAATGAACCAAACCAAGTTTTTTAAATATACTAGCTAGGCAAAAAAAAATTTTATGATGCCTTATAATCTTTGTTTAGGCAGACATGCCCAACTTCAGCGCGATACAGCCCTTAGTTTGACAGCTGATTGTTGTTGTGTGTTTGCCACCATGTTGAGTAGGAATAAAATCAATTTTTCGTTCTCTCATAAAACATTATTTTGTAAGAGGCAAAAAGGCAAAGGAAACAAAAGAAAAGTTAAGTTAATACATATAATAGGGCTAATGATCCTTCAGACTACACCGTGAAATATTGGGTTCGAGAGTGTTTGAAGCCCTCCAAAGCGGTTACACAGAACAATGTCAAAGCGAGTGCGTATGTTAGGCTCTAACTGACTTCGATATACCCGTTACTCATGGAAAGAAATGTTCAATAGCCTTCCTGTGTTTCTGAGGGGGACGGACCGGCGGACAAACGTTCGTTAATTTTGGTTATGGGTACTGTATACCTTCAGAAAAAAATTTTTTGGATTTTTTTTTTGCTTTAACGTTTTATTAGGGTTCTATAAACATCCTGTAAAACTTTTAAGTAGAACCGAAAGTATGTTTAAGAGTAATAAACAAAAACAATTTTTGTTCCCCACTTATATGAAAATATTTTTCATCGACACTCCTATTTTTAGTAATTCCAATTTGATTTTGTAGTCGAAAAAGTTCAAAAAAGTTCTCAAATGTTCGGAATTACCCAAAAAAAAAATTTACTTGGAAATTCTTGGAGATTTTTTTTTACCACATCTTGCCGCACTTTGACCCAAATTTCTGGAGAACTATTTTACCGATTTTAAAAATTCTTCCGGAGAAAGCTAACACCCAAATGCATCAAATCCACGTTGAAAATCAATCAAAAATAGTTTTAAATTCACCGAATACAATTGTCAAAACTTTAAATGCGATTATCTCAGAACCACTTTTTCCAAAATGGTTGAAAAATTTAAAGAGTATCTGTTGAGCGATTTTCAATTTATTTTTACTCGTTATACCCACCATTATGGTGCGAACTAGGACATTTTTGATCGGCCTAAAAATAACGGAGCTAGAATCATTAGAGTAAGAAAAAAGACCAGATTTTCGAAATTTTGACTTTAAAACCCCGTAACTGCGCTATTTATTGACCGATCGAAAATATCCTAGTTCACACCAGAATTACATCATTTCTTAACAAAACCTTGTTTTCAGTTTTACCTTCAGACAATCGGTTTTTTGCAACCATGGGCCTTTGTTATACACTTGAAAAGTGTATTATAATTTTGCCCAGAAGTGTGCAACGCATAGAAGGAATCATCTCCGACCACATAAAGTATATATATTCTTGATCAGCATGACGAGCTGAGTTGATTAAGCTTTGTCCGTCCGTCTGTCCGTCTGTCTGTTTCTACGCGAACTAGTCCCTCAGTTTTGGAGCTATCGAGCTGAAACTTTGCACAGAGTCTTCTTTTTACTGCACGCTGCTAATATGTCGGAACCGACTGGATGGGATGACTACTTCTTGTAGCTGCCATACAAATGTTCGTTCGGAAAATGGATTTTAGTAAGAAAAACTGGTTTGTTCTCAATATTACTGCTGTTAAACACGGTCATGGGCAATATGTAATGTTTTCAAGCTGATCTGCGAAGTTTGGTCGAAGTCGCTAACCGTTGAGACAAGCTATTTCAAGTGTATCAAAACTTCGGTACAGACGAAGTTAGCTTTGCCTTTCTCGTTTTTTGTTTAACTTTGAACAGGAATACAACAACAACCGCAAGAACAACAGCAACAAAAATTTCTAAATTTAATTTAACCAATCGCCTATCAAATGAAGAAACCCGCTTATTAATTTCACTTATAGTTTTTGAGTAATTTAATTTTTGGAAACCTTTAAAAAATGACACCTAAAGGTATACAGTACCCTTATACAAATTTTTTTTCATTCCCAAGGAGGTTACTTTTCATTACATTGAAGCACATAGTCTATTTATAAGGGACCGTAAACACACCCAGTTATAACAGACCTAGAAAAATAAAAATCATTAATAGGCTTTAATACTCTGAGCACATCTAACATCTGACATCATGAGTTAAAATGCTTAATAACTATTTGCTCACCCAAAAAGAAGTCAAATTTTGCTCAAGATGTCGGGTGTTAGATATGCTCAGTGTAATTAACCTATAAAAGTAATTATTTTAAGTTTTAATTTTTTTTTTTTAAAAAAAGTTCGAAGTTTAATTAAATCACTCAAAAGTTTTGAAAAAAAAAATCTTAAATAAAAAATAAATCTCTTTTTTCTTCTTAGCATGTGATGCATCTTTTTACTACCTTTTTAAAATGGACATCTTCATTTATCATATTTTTGGTAATTGTTTAGTATACCGACCTATGCTCAAAAAATTCACAACGATCGAAATTTCTTTTTTGCAACATTTAGAAAAAATATTGAAAAATAAATGAAAAAAACCAATGGATGAACACCGAAGTAATCTTCGATGATCGCAATACATCATAGCTAGCATGAATATCGGCGTTTAGAGCAAGACTATTAGTTAAATCTTGCAAGTTTTTACAGGTTTCGATACGGTCCAGCTCACTACATGTTTTATTATTTAAAACTGTATCAAAAAATAGTTTCCCAAAGCCAAAAACTTCTTTGAGAATATTTTCGTTGAGACAAACTAAAAACAGTTTTGTTTTCATGCTGACATGGCGCCTTAAAAAATTTAGGTTAAGTCTTTTGGTTTTCTCACGAGACTTTCCGGCAGGTTCACCCGATACCGATTAATTGCTATCGCAGGGATAGGGTGACCAGATCTTGTCAACGAATCAACTGTTTGTTTTGATTTTTTTAATGCTATTGTTATTGCTGGTAAAGATTTTGCAAAATAGTGAAATTAAATTGGTTGGGATGATAAATCAAAAAGAAAGATCGAAAAGACCAAGGGTGAAAATCGCGTGTAGACCTTGTTGAGTCAAATAAATGTAATTTGCAGAACAAAAATAGTGATGCGGTGACCATGACCTGCATGCAAAGGCTTAGGCTTCGCAGAGTCTTCGAGATCAGTTTGCCGCCATTCTGGAGTTCATCTCCCTATATCCCAAAAAATTGGTGATCCCAAACTTAGCCACAGGATTGGAAAATAAAGATACACATTTAAAATTTCAATTGCTATTCACTGCTTGCTTTGCTATGAAACGAATTCTTATTGGGATTTTTATTTGTGATTTTCAAACAATAAAATCTCTGACTAACTGGTTTGATTTGATTAGAAACGAAAAAAATCGAGAATAATTACTTATACTTGAATAATAAAAATAAAACTCAGAAAAAAACATCATCAATGATTTTTACATTTAAAAATCAACTAATAAAAAGTATTTTAGATTTTTATGTTAAAAATCTATTAAAATGATTATGGACGATGAAAAAAAATAAAAATATTAAATAATTAATATCTTATGAGATAAAAAAAAAAATCATAAATAATCATTGTTTTGATTTTTATATAAAAAGGAGTGATTTTTTCGGTCCCTGGTTTTAACTCCAACTCCCACCCACTCTACACCCAATTCCCACTCACATACCACCCACATCCCTCCCACCTCCCGCCCACATCCCTTCCACCTCCCGCCCACTTCCAGCTCACATCCCATCCACTTCCCAGCTACATCACACCCACATCCTACCCACTTCCCGCCCACATCCCACCCACTTCCCATCTGCATAACACCCACATCCCATGCACTTCCCTCCCACATCACACCCACATCCCACCCACTTCCCAGCGGGCATCCCGGCGGTATTTCCAACATCGGAAAATGAAAATACAAATGAATTCTTATTTTGACATTACAAACAGAGTTTCAAATCAATCGGGTGAAACATAGTATTTTTCAAGCCAATCTGGTGAAAAATTGTTTTTTCATGCAGAATCTTCCGAAAATTTTCCGACCGTTGGTTCAAATTTTTCATCATTGGAAAATCACGTTTTAAATAATTTCGTATTTTATACTTACAAACCTATTTTGAAGCCAGAATTTTCCGACCGTCAGGTCAAATTTTCCAACTTCGAAAAATCACATTTCGAAATATTTCGTATTCTATCCCTACAAACCGAGTTTCAAGTTAATCGGATGAAAAATAGCTATTTTGCATGTAGAATTTTTCGGGCATTTACGCGGATTTTCCTACATGGCAAAAACACATTTTAAATTATTTCGAATTCTCTCCTTGCAAACCGAGTTTCAAGCCAATCGGATGAAAAATAGTTTTTTTCATGCAGAATTTTCCGGGAATTTTCAGACTTTCAGGTCAAATTTTCCAACTTAGGAAAATCGCATTTCAAACTATTTCGTATTCTATCCTTACAAGCCGAGTTTGAAGCCAATCGGATAAAAAATAATAATTTTTCATTCAGAATTTTCCGGCCATTTTCCTCGTGGGCGGATTTTCCAAAATCAGGAAAACACGTGTCGAATTATTTCGGGTACTTTGCATAAAAACCAAGTTTCAAGTCAATCGGATGAAAAATAACATTTTTCCCATACAAACTTTTCCGACGCTTTTCCGACTTTTCCGGGAATTTTCCAAAACCCCGTCTTAGTACGCACTTTCACCACTAACAGAAACTCCTGTCCAATTTCAGCTTTCTATCTCTTACCTTACCGTTTAGGCTGTGCGATGATTGCCAATCAGTCAGTCAGTCAGTAAATCAATCGGTCAGGACACTCTCTTTTATATATATATAGAGATTTATCAAAAATTTAAAATCAGATATCTTAAGGTTTAATGGCCTCGAGAAGGCTTTAAAAGATCCAATTTCTCCTTAATTTCTCTTTGAATTGTCAATGTAGACAGACCTTTTACAAAAGTGTCGAACAAATAAATTAAATATTTCATGTTACATTATATGTTTAATGGTGTTGTGATAAGCACTCTGGACTTTGAATCCGGCGAACCGAGTTCAATTATCGGTAGAACCTTAACATTTTTTGTATAAATAACTAAATTTTTAGTAAACACTCTGTTAATATAATCTACAAGTGCATAGTTGAATATGCCTTTAATATTTTTCCTTTACAATAATATTTGTGTAGTTTGAAGGCAATAACGATATCCCATAATCAGCAATAACACTAGTTTACAGCCAAAAAGTCCCATTTCTACTGAAATTTTTCTTTAGTGTTGTTTGGAATGGTGATTTCAAAAATCGATTTCAAAAATTTTTTCATGGCTCCGTTTTCGAAAAATGATTTTTTTTTTTCATTTTTTTGGTAGGTGCTCTTACGATTTAAGCCATATCTCACTTCTTAATTGTCAGATAGAGTCAAGCAAGATATGAATCGAAAGGTAATTGAACTGCCAGTAATTGCGTAAAACATTGTTTTTAAATCGGCTTAGTAGTTTGAATACAATAACCAAAAATATTTCAAAAAATCGATTTTTTCATTTCAATTTCATAAAAAAATCCAAAAAATCAAGTTTATTTTTGGAGAACACAAAATACTCAAATTTGACTGTTAGTTCTTCTACTCAATTTGATCCATCATCGGTACGTGTGACACGATTTTCCTCACCAATACTTTATTGTTTTCGTAAAAGTGCTTAAGAATCGCAGTAGAAAAAATAAAAATAATATTTTTGGATTTTTATATATTTTTTCTAGGCGTTTAAAAATGAAATTTCTCGCATTTTTGAGCAAACAATTGAATTTTTTTAAATATATTTGGTCGTTGAATCAAAACTACTAATCCGATTTTAAAACAAAGTTTGACGCGATCGTTGGCAGCTGAATTACCTTTCGATTCGTATCTGGCTTGACTCTATCTGACAATTATGAAGTCAGAAAAAATATTTCAGTTGAAATGGGTCATTTATTTTTTTTATTTTTGTAAACTAGTGTTATCATCAATTTGGTGCCGTCCGATTGTGTTGCTGAATCAATGGTACGACATGTTGAAAATTTTTTTTTTACAATTTTCACAAAATTTTTGTCTGCCTACTATCACGTTTCTACACTGCACCTCGAAAACAAAATTAAGAGGAAATTGGAACTTTTAAAGCCTTCTCGAAGCCATCAAACCCCAATATATCAGATTTTGGATTTTTGATAAATTTATATACAGAATTTTTTGAGCCATGTTGTGCAAAGAACTAGACAAAAAATTACTTTTCATATAAGGCAGGTACGGTCTAATGCACAATGTTCACAATCGTTACATGTCATGAGGCAATTCGTGGGGCCATTGGCCTGGTTGATCCTTCGATTTTGCGGTCGGCTGGCAGCGAGCTTACCTGCTTTGCAATTGGTGCGATTTCGGATATGCTAGCGCGGCGCTTAAGAAATTAACCATGAATGCAGCGCCAGCATTCTGCTGGATTTTCTGTTCCAGACCGCCTCTTGTCTCACCGCCTGACGCTTCCAATTCCATTTCTATTTTGTGGATGTAACAAATTCCTTTAGTTATAAAATTTTTTGTTTTGGCAGTTAACAAAGTAAACAATGCAATTGTTGGACAAAGCTGTTTGTCTATCGAATGAAAATGTCGATAATTCTATCGATACCATGAGGCTGAGGTTAATTTTGCCAGCTGGTCTCGCCAAAGACAGCATGGGACACTCAAACCTGACTTACCTGCCGGTAAGTTTGACTAACCAGACTTTAAGAAAATGGGCCTTAATTATAACAAAGCCAATTTTAGACAGCAAATAAAGAACCGCCGACGAGGTCAGACGTGTTTTTCTCGAGCTCCGTTTATAAACGTTATAAAAGTGTATTTAAATAAATTCTTCGACCCGCGACAAAAGACGCTATTGGACTTTCATAGGCACTCGTGCTTATGTTGTCCAATTATATCTAATTTGTTGATCTTTAATTAAATCATGTTTAATTAAATGACAACGTACAGAAGTGCTACAAATGCAACTGGCAAAAATACCATCAACACCATGAGTCAGAGTGCACTCGCTGCTCAAATGCAGCAAGAGCAAGACGATCGCCGACTATCTATACACCGCAACAATGCTTACTTTGCAGTAGTTTCTCCAGACTCCACCAGCACGCTAAAACCAACCAGCACTGCGAACGTAAGCTCTCTTTCTCCAGCTCCGACATGGAGTGCCCAATGCCCCTCACCTCTGCCCACTATGAGTACTGTAACGCTTACTACAGCTCAATCAACTTTAACATGCACAACAACAACAAGTATGCAAAATAAATCGATCACCACCAACCATCTTCCAAAAATGTCAACGCAGCACGCACTCCCACCAACACAAACACAAGGAACCACAACACCAAACACACGCTCATATGTGCAGACTGGCATCGATCGGTATGTACAAATAAACAAACGAAAACTAAGCCCACAAACATCTTGATGCTGAGTGCGATGAAACGGCTCCAACTGCCGCAAAACCAGGCCTCCACCATTCTACATAAGAGATAACAACTGCGCGACCCTAGTTACAAAGCTCATCCCACCAATCGGCAACAACAACTTTTAGTAGTAGTAGTAGTAGTAGTATTATTTATTTTCTATTTTCGATTTTTTTTTTTTTTTTTATAAAGAAGATGACTATTTATAAAAAGCTTATACTGAAGTTTAACAATTTAACAAAAAAGGAAGTTGAATAGATAATAAAATAGGGGCTGTGGCAGTTAGCCGTTAGCCTAGCAAATGTGACTATGCTTTCCTGGTTTCCAGATCACGTATCACCGTAGTCCATAAGGAAGCTTCGGCGATATTGGAGGCTCTCCCGCAAGTAGGTAGTGAGGGAGCGCCAATTGCTTCCGTTGAGCAGTGCGTGTGATTCCTGGCGCGACAGTGTTGATTTTCCCAAGTGCAGAACCCTAAGTTCTTTCAGTATGGGGCACCGGGCAAGAAAGTGTTCAGTGTCCTCTCTCTCTCCGGTATTGCAGAGTGTGCATTGGCTGGGCGTGGTACTATACGGGGTGTAGTTTAGGTTCATCAGTTCTGTTCTCGCTCGGAAAATAACGGATATGGCTGCTGCTTCGATGTCATCTTGGAAGTAGTTCCTAGTCGCAAGGTTGTACTGCAGTTGGCTGTAGGTGATGCGGGACTGACTAGCTCTAGCTTCTGCTTCGAAACTGGCCCTCTCTCTGTTGTCAATACTTCGTAGTAGCTGACCTTGCCAAACGCTCCATATGTTGTAATCGCTCAGATTGCACTCGATGTTGTGTTCCAGTGCCATGGATTCCCAAGTGCGGATAAACTGCGTTTTGGTCTCTAGCAGATACGTTGTAACAATTCTTGGAAGACGAGTGGGGGGCATTCGCATGGTCTTGGTAACGTAGTCGAAATGAATTTGCATTGTATACTGTGACATGGTGGGAAGTCCTGTTTCTAAATGTATTGCATAGTTGGGGGAGTACTGAGGTAGGTGGAACACTCGTTTGACAAAAAAACGAAGAAGCTTTTCTACGTCTTCAAATTGATCAACGCCCCACACTTGAGCAGAATAGCACATAATTGCTCTTGCAGTGGCTAAAAATAGGGCATATTTGGTGCTGTGGCTGACGTTCCTTTTCCTAAGCAGCTCTTTCCAAGTCGAATTTATTGCAATTTTGGAGTCGCTAAGTTTTTGTTTGAGGTGCTTATGAAACGTCATGCGTGGGGTAAGAATCACTCCCAGGTATCGATATTCGCTGACCACTTCAAGATTCGTTCCGTTTATTTTCCATGCATCTGCTATAGCTCTGCGGCCTCTACTATCTCGAATTACCATAACTTTTGATTTTGCGCAGTTTACTTGTAGGCTCCACTTTTGGCAGTATTCAAATAAGGCGTCTATCATTTGTTGCATTGCTGTAGGGCTCTCAGCTAGTAGTACCATGTCGTCGGCGTACATTAACACTTTTATGTGCTCTGATCCCAAGTAAACGCCCCCTGGCAGACATGACGTTATGTCATCTACATACAACGCGAAAAGAAGGGGGCTCAGAAGACATCCCTGTTTTACTCCCATGTTGGACTCAAACCATTCTGATAGGTTATTGCCGTCCCACACTGCTGTCTTGTTGAAGTAATATAGGCTTCGTATCATTTTTATCATCTTTGTTGAGACTCCAATATTGCTTAGTTTCAAATAGAGGCTTTGTCTGTCCACTGTGTCGAAAGCAGCTTTAAAGTCAACAAAGAAGATGTACATCTTTTTTCTCCTTTCCAGATAATGCTTAGCCAAGGCAGTGAGCGTAAATATGCTGTCCACGGTAGAATAACCTTCCCTAAATCCAGATTGATACTCGCTTAAAATGCCGTACGTGTTAACCCAGTTCTTCAGGCGGCGGAGCAGTATTGACACAAATATTTTCATAATCTCATTTAAAAATGAAATGCCCCTGTAGTTTTCTGGCAAGCTATCATTTCCTTTTTTAAAAATTGGAAATATTATGTTTTTCCTAAAGCTGTCTGGAGCATCTGCTGTCTCGAAGATTTTGTTGTATGCGGCTGCGAGGTGTGTTACGAAAAAAGGTGTAGCGTTTTGCAGGAACTCGGCTGGGACTCTGTCTTCTCCAGGTGCTTTTTTAGATTTACTGCGCTTTATTGCCCCTTCTACTTCGGAGATGTCAATTTCGAGGTCCAATTCCAGTGATGTGGTATATGGCATGGCGAAGCAGTGTTGTGTTATTGGAGCATCCGTGTAAAGTAGACCCCTAAAGTACGTCGCTAGTGTGTTTGCATCTACGCACATCGGTCTCCTGGCTGTGGTTCCGTTTACTTGCCTCAAAAGTGTCCAAAGTGCCTTGCTGTCCTTTACTTGATTCAGAGTAATTTCCAGTTGCAAATGGCAATTTTGTTGCGTGCGCTTGCACAAAGTCTTATACTCCTTTTGTGCAACGTGGTAGGTTTCCTTGGCTGCTTGTGTGCCTGTTTTTTGCACCTGCCTGAGAAGGAACATGGTCTTCTGCCTTGCTTCTGCGCACTCATTTCCAAACCAAGGCTGATGCCTAACCTGAGCTTTGCTTGTACGGTACTGCATGAACTGTCCCGATTGAATAATGCAATCAGTTAGAGTTGCAATCGTTGTTGGGGTCTTTTGATCAATAGCCATGATCAGATTTTTATCTAGCTCCCTTGCATACCTCTTGGCGCATCTATCCTTCCACTTTAGCTTCGGTAATAGCTGTTCTTCTCTTTGCGCTTGTGTCATTGTGGAAGCTTCAATGCTCACTATTAGGGGCATGTGGTCGGAGTAGATCTCATTTTTAATTTGCATATCCGTTACAAAGTGATGCCAGGATCCGCTAATTAGGCAGTAATCGATAGTTGACGTTGCCTGTCCTCGTACAAATGTAAAGCTGCCTTCTGGATCGCTCCTTGACCTCCCATTTAAAATTGTTAGACTAAATGATTCGCACAAATCAATTATTTTTTTGCCATTTGCATCTATGTTTGGATCCTGTGCAGCTCTTGGAGTGGTAGCATATCGTGAATTTGTAAGTGTATCCTCTGTTATGACTTGCTCTTGCGCTATGCGGGCATTTAGATCTCCGACTATCATTGTGTTAGGCATATCTGCCAGAAGTAACAAATCGATTAATTTCTTGTAATCGCACAGCCACTAATTGCAATTCAAATATGTTGGGATTAAGTGGAGGAGCTCGTTCTCTAACGCGATTTCAATTACAGTTGTGCTAATAATTTTGTTGAATTTGCAGTTAAGGTTCTTCTTCAATTCTTTCCTAATTCCATCCATCGTACCTCCGCTTGCTCTACCTCTATTGTATGTTCTTGTTGCTGGCTCCCAGTGAAGTAAGTGACTTTCAAAATATGGCTCGTAGATTTCAACAGATTTTTCAGAGAAAGTTTCAAATAATAGAAAGATGTCGTGAGTTTTTATAAAACTAAGAAAATGTGAATGTATTAGCTTATTGGCCAAGCCAGCTATGTTGTATGCTACTATCTTAAGGCTACATTTTATTTCGGGAGAATATGTTGGTTGGGATCTTTGAGGGTTCTTTAGTTTTGGCCGTTTTTTGGACCTTTTGCCTTAGACGGCTACCATACCATTCTTTTAAAAATTCTTCAACTGGGTGTCCTTTGCTTACAAGCTTCCTATTATTGTCGAAGTATATCCATTTGCCATTAATGTTTATTGTGTCGTCTTTGGCAAATACTTTGTGGGAGTTGTTAACATCCCCGAGCTCCTTCTTTAGCTGCAACAGCGCTGATTTCATCTCCTGTCTCTCTATACTGAGGTCCTTATCAACATAGATAGAGCTGCCAGCCAGCTTTCGGGTGTTTTTTAATATTCCTTTAGCCATTTCTGATGTTTCCATTTCCACAAGTAATCCGACTTTGTTGTTGATTTCGAAAATTATGCGCGTCTCCTTCACTTGGGCATTGTGCACCTGCATTTTCGATCGAAACATGGATTGTATGCCCTCTTTTGTAGCCGTATCTTTTTTTAGGCCCTTAACAATTAAATTTTTTTCTTTACTTTGGTCTACCAGCCTGCTTAATTCTCTTCTGTCTTTGCTTCTGTTAGCTCTTAGCTGTGTTATTTCAGCTTTGAGTTCCATATTCTCCAATTCTAAATGCTCAATTTTCTGGGATACGCTTCCGAGCTGTAGCTTAATCTCCTCCATGTCTTCCTTGGTGGCCATTTTCTTGTTCAGACTGCTCATGTTTGCGTCCATTCTGTCTCCTACATTTTGGATGGCTGCCATAAGGTCTGCTAACACAAGATCAGCCCGCATCTCCGGCGATAACTCTGAGCGATTTCTCTTTATGCTATGCAAGCCGGTTGTGGTTACCGTGCTGTGGTTTGTCGCGCCTTTATTTGTCAATGCGGTCGGCGGCGGAGTTCTGAGCATGTGGGCCATTTGAAATTACGCGCTCTTATGTCAGCCTAAAAGTATACACCGTCTTTTCAACTGCGCCCACTAAAAGCTCAATTCAATAGTGCTTTCACGTAAACTTCGTAAGATTGTGACGTAAAGGGATTCCGCAACTGTTGTGTCCGATCAGCTGATCAGCAGTTTACGTGTATGCTCCAGTGAAAGGTAATTTGTTGGTGTTTCTGATTTCGCGGCTTTCCTCGACTTTAGCTCTCTCTCGATGACGAGGGGGGGTGGGGTAAAATTTGCGGACTCACTCTGTGCCAAAATAATGATTTTATTTAAATCCTGTTGAGGCGCGGCTCTGTCGGTCTGCTCCAGTATTCTCCGGTGCTAGGTAAGCCACTGATGCACCTGCTCGCTCCAACTTTAACCCAGTTTGTCCACAGGTTCTACAGGGAAAGCTGATTATTCTGGACCATCACAGTAACACGTCCGTTCGATTGCACTCTCTCTTTTGCAGTTCAACTTTTATGTGACATCAGTCAGCAAAGGCAACATGCGCGAAACGAAGCTCCAAGTTAACACCGAGGAAAACTATCGCACTGTCGAAAAATACTTAAGAACTGAAAACAAAAACTATTACAACTACCAACTAAAAAGCTGCAAAGGCCTACAAGTGGTAATCAAAGGCATTGAATCAAGTGTACTATCAACGGAAGTCGGTAATGCCTTAGAAGAAAAGGGATTTAAAGTTACAATAAATCCGTAATAAATCTTATGAACAGAGACAAAATACCCCAGCCACTATTCAAAGTTGAGCTAAGTCCAGAAGACAGAGCTTCCAAAAAAATGATGTGCACCCAATATACAACTTACAGTTTTTATTGCACCGCAGAATAACTGTAGAGGAGCCCCACAAACGTACAAATCCAGTGCAATGTACCAATTGCCAAGAATTTGGGCACACTAAAGCCTACTGCGCTCTGCAACCTGTTTGCGTAGCATGCGGAGAGCTGCACAACACTGCCACATGTCCTGCCAGCAAGGAGGACAAGTCTGCTAAAAATTGCAGTAACTGTGGAGGCAACCACACTGCAAATTACAGTGGTTGCCCAGTCTACAAAGATCTGAAGAGCAGGATTAATACGCGCACAGAATTTGCACGTCCCAATGGAAACCTTAATCAGTTTACACCCTCGCAATCGACTTCTGGAGTATTCTTTACCAAAGCTGCTAGATCGTCATTTGCCCCATCGAGAATCACCCAAGGCGTTTCTTTTGCAAGTGCATTAAAATTAGGAATGGATAGACCCTCATCCACAGCCTCACACGAAACACGAACTGAGTCGGCTCTGCCAACAATTAATAAACAAGCGGAACAACCATCAAACTATAGTAGATTAGAAAACATGTTTCTATCGTTGCAGCAAACACTGCAGGATTTCATAGTATACATGCAAAACACAATGCAAGAACAAATGAGGAATCAAGGGATCCTCATTAAAATTCTCGCCTCGCGACAATCTAAGTAATGGCTCTCCTAAGAGTTTCACTCTGGAATGCAAATGACATTCCTCAACACAAATTGAAGTTGTCACTCGGTCAACGCTTTTTAGCAGCGGGTGACTATAACTCGAAACACCCCCACTGGGGTTTAAGACTGACTAATCCAAAAGGGAAGCAACTCTATAGCGCGCAACAAAGAAACTCGACTATGTATCACCGGGTAGGCCTACATATTGGCCAGCAGATCCTAAGAAAATACCCGACTTTATAGACTTTGCCATAACAAGAAAAGTTCCACAAAACTTGGTAACTGCAGAAGCACTCGCAGATTTATCGTCAGACCATTCCCCAATTATTTTCACCCTTTTAGAGTGCCCTCATTTCAGAGAGTATCCTCGGAGACTGACATCCCATAAGACAAACTGGCTCAAATACAAAAAATATATCAGCAGTCACATTGAACTGAGCCCAACCATCAACAGCGAAGAAGAAATTGAAACCTCAGTCCAAGCCCTAAGCTCAATTATTACCGCAGCTGCTTATCACTCGAACCCACTAACAACGACAACAACACCTAAGCAAGATCGTAGATTAACGAGCAGCTACATAGACCGGCTGGTCACGGAGAAGCGGCGTGCAAGAAGAGAATGGCAGAGCAATCGGTCGCCAGCTGCAAGGACTCGCCTGCGACATACAGAACGCGTACTCCACAAAGCACACGAAGCAGAGGAGCAGTTAGCCCATAGACGCTACATCGAAAAATTATCAAATTCCCCCTATGGAGAGCACATGCAAGCATAAAGCCACCTGCTAAGGTAGACAGGCCATTGAGGGATCAGAGAGGAAGATGTTTTCGCACTTCACCTAAGAAATGTTTTCCAGACGAACCCACCAACTAATGCATATGCACTGCCATTGATTCCTAATGCCGCACAGACTTGCCCAATCAAAGTTCATTCGCTTGAAATAAAAAATGTTATCAGAGAACTTAATCCTAAGAAAGCACCAGGATATGATCTTATTACGCCTAAAATGATCATGGAACTTTCAAGTACTGCCATTTCATATATCTCAAGAATCTTTAATGATGTACTGCGATGTGGATACTTTCCAACTCAGTAGAAGAAATCTACAATCATAATGATTCCGAAATCAGGAAAGGATAAAACTCAAGCGTCGTCATATAGACCCATAAGCCTTCTACCTTGCCTATCAAAAGTATTTGAGAAGATCTTTCTTCGCAAATTGATACTCATGCACAAAATATAATTCCTTCACATCAATTTGGGTTCCGAGCAAAACACGGGACCATTGAGCAAGTCAACCGTTTAACTTCGGATATTCGGACGGCGTATGAGCACCACGAATACTGCTCCGCAATTTTCCTAGATGTTGCCCAAGCAATTGACCGCGTTTGGATGGATGGTCTTATATATAAAATTAAGACACTGCTTCCCCCAAATACTCACCAACTCTCAGAATGTTATGTCAGCAACAGAGTATTCTCTGTCCGACAAAATGAGTACACAACGGAAGAGTTCACCATTGGAGCCGGAGTGCCACAGGGTAGCGTTCTCGGTCCTTTTCTGTATGTATTGTACACTGCAGACATCCCAACAGACCCCCGACTAACAATATCCACATTTGCGGATGACACGGCAATTCTAAGCAGATCACGATGTCCAATTATCGCATCAAGACTTTTGGCAAGCCACCTAGCTAATGTGGAGGAGTGGCTGGCCAACTGGCGCAAAAAGATCAATGAGCAAAAGTGTAAACACGTGACGTTTACACTCAACAAGACAGATATCCCTAACGCGACCTTGATACCCCAATCAAACGATGTTGTATACCTTGGAGTACACCTCCACAGACGGCTCACCTGGCGCAAACACATAGACTCAAAAAAACTTCAAATAAAGCTAAAGGCCAACAGCCTTCACTGGCTAATTAACTCCCGTTCCCCTCTAAAACTGGAATATAAAGTATTACTGTACAAAAGCATCATAAAGCTTTTCTGGACTTAAGGCTCGCAGCTATGGGGAATTGCTTGTGCGAGCAGTGTGGACATTCTTCAAAGATCACAATCAAGAATTCTTAGAACACTCACTGGAGCGCCATGGTACATTCGCAACGAGTGTATCCACAACGACCTAAGGATCCCATTGGTCGAAACTGAAATACAGCACCTGAAACGCAAATATTCCGAGAAGCTTCTTGCGCACCCTAATGAACTTGCACAATCTCTCACCCTGCAAGCAACGCATTCTCGCTTCATAAGAAAAGACCTACCAACCCAGCGACTGAAATAAAGGACCGCGGAACATAATAGTTTTATAGATAGGTTTTATAATAGTTTCTAGATTAAGATTTGAAAACTTATTGTTAGTCTCATTAAGAGAAGATTCAATAAATTCCAAACAGTAAAAAAAAAAAAAAAAAAAAAAAAATTTAGACCAAATTTAGTGCACATAAAAAGCAAGGGAAAGCTTAATGATGCACCTGCTGAAACATTTGTTGTGTTTGATTGCTCACAGCTTATCATTTAGAGCTTGTCAGTCGAAATATAAACTTTCAGTGCGATATAAGTAATCGACAGAGACACATTTTTATTGGTATTCATTTCATTTTCATTTTAATCCTAGGAAATTCGATTTGGAGACTTAAAAAGTTTTTTAAACTTATTTTCCGGGAATTCTTGGAAGTAATTCGGAATGCAGATTTTAATGTTTCTGTTACATTCCCGAATGCAACCAAAGTAGTTTTGAGTTCCCTTACCCAGAAACGCAAAAAAGCATTGGAATGTAGAAAATAAAATTCCGGAATTGAGCAAAAATTTAAACAGAGGTATAATTTCACTTGAAGAGTTCTTTAACTGACTTACTAAAATAAATAGGGGGAAGCTTACTTCGGCTCGACCTGTAGGATATGTTCGGCTATGGCAACTGTACGACATATTAATCCGATTTCCGATAATATTTATAACTGGAAAGTATAAAAACGCTCTACCATTGAAAACAAAAAACTTATAGATACGGTTTGGACCCGTTTGCGTAGAAGACAAAAAAGATTTTCTCACTAAAACTACTTTATTGCCATGACAGCTGTATGCTAAAATCATCCGATCCGGCCGGTTCCGATAAATTGCAGCTTATTTGTACCAAAAGACTTCATGCAAAGTTTGGTTGAGATAGCTTGCAAACTTACCAGGGCTGCAACCTGGTCCGAACCCGAGCATTTGATTCGGTTCAGAACTTCTAGTCAAGATCTTCTGGACCTAATGGGGGGCGTATGTGGTCAGGTAAAGCTGCTGATCGGTTCGACTTGGCGAACCCAGCGTGATCCTGGTTTACTGCGTCTCAAGTCGACTCACACCTCCTCGTGGTGACCACCGGTAACAGAGCAATGCATCCGCAACGCTGCTGGCTAACGTGAGCGGCGACACGCCCTTCCCTACAGGGTATAATATATAGGGTTAGTGCGTCGGGTTTGGTACCCACCACCGTAAAAATTTCCACCAATGAAAACTGCGACTACAATGCCTCGGATACGGACCCCCTCTGACGACGACTCACGCAAACGTTTTAAGGACCACGATTTGAGGATATGCACCTGGAATGTCTGCACCCTCAACGGAGAGGGTGATGATATCGACTTGGTGAAAGTCCTCAAGGAATACTCATCGGACGTTACTGCACTCCAAGAAATGCGATGGATTGGATATGGGAGAAAGATAATAAAGCTACCAAAAGAGAAGAAAAAACAGAAACCACCACCCCCCTTGGAAGATATACTACAGCGGGCATGTTTCCAAGCACGAGTTTGGGCGCGGCTTTGTAGTGAGTGATAGACTACGCCACTCAGTCATCAGCTTTACACCAGTTGACGATCGGCTTGCCGCGCTCAGACTTAAGGCAAAATATTTTAATATTAGTCTTATCTGTGCACACGCGCCAACAGAAGACAAGGACACCTCGACAAAAGACGAATTCTATGAGCGCCTGGAACAACTATACGAGCGCTGCCCCGATCACGACATAAAGATCGTGCTAGGCGATTTTAACGCGAAAATCGAGAGAGAAGGAGTCCCTGGTTCGACAGTCGGACGATTTAGCCTTCATGAAACAACCTCCGGTAACGGAGAGAGGCTAATAGACTTTGCTGCAGGCCGGAACATGGTCATAAGTAGTACGAGATTTGAACACCTCGACATCCATAAGGCGACCTGGAAATCCCCTGATCAACGAACACGAAATCACATTGATCACGTTGTGATCGACGGAAGGCACTCATCGAGTGTACTAGACGTGCGTGCGATTCGAAAAGCCAACATAGACTCGGATCACTGCCTGGTTGCAGCCAAGGTACGCACTCGGCTCAGTGTGGCACATGCCTCACGCTCTGGCACACATCGAAAGCTAAACGTCGAGAAGCTGCAATCACAAGGGACCTCTGAAGCCTACAAAGCCAAACTCGCCGAACTGCTCAGGGAAACCTCCCCATCTTCTTCAGATATATGCGAACAGTGGAATCGTACAGTGCGTACGCAGGGGGGTTTTATATGCGACACTCCATGAGTACAAAAATTTTTGTTCTGAAAACCCCCGACCTGTACGCTACTGGAATCGTATTCACACCCAAGGAGTTACTCGGGTACTCGAGTCCCCTCGAAGGCGGTCTTGGTACGATGAGGAGTGCCGACGCGCTACTGCAAAGAAAGACGCAGCCCACAGGAAAAGTCTGCAGTCGGGAGCAACGCGGGCCGTTAAGGAGCGATATCGGGAGAAAAAGAAAGAGCAGAAGCGCCTCTTTAGAAGGAAAAAGAGCGAGCAGGAAAGGCGCATGCGCGAGGAAGTCGAGATGTTATTCGGCATGAGTGAGACTCGAAAATTTTACCAAAAAATTAAGCAATTAACAGAAGGTTTTAAGCCCAGAGTCGCACAATGCAAAGACGAACACGGGAATCTGGTCACCGATCCCCAAGTGGCGTTTAACAAATGGAGAAGCTACTTCTCTAACCTACTGGGAGTCTGTAGTATTTCACGGTTCAAGGGGGACGATCGGATATCTCGTGACGAACGGGGAAGTCCGGTGTAGTACCTGAGAACGCAGTGACGTATTGCAGCATGCGAGGTGGGCTGACGGTTTTTTATAAACCATGCCCCAGAAGAAACTAAAGTGTAAACGAAAAATGTGAAACCAAAAAAATTGAGTCAATAAAACTACTACTACTACTACTACTACTGGGAGGCGATGACGAACATGATGCCGCCTCTAGAGAAGTAGCGATGCCACCAATCGACAACATAGAGATAGACCCGCCGACCCAACAGGAAGTCTGCTTAGCCATACAAAGGCTAAAGAACAATAAATCACCAGGCGCTGATGAGCTGCCCGCTGAATTGTTCAAGGCTGGAGGGGAAGAATTGGTAAGGTGCATGCACCAACTTCATTGCCGTATATGGGTTGACGAAAGCATGCCCGACGATTGGAATTTAAGTGTTCTATGCCCAATCTTTAAAAAAGGAGACCCTGCAGTTTGCGCCACCTACCGCGGAATCAGTCTCCTTCCCATTGCATATAAGGTTCTGTCGCGCATTATTTGTGAACGTCTTAAGCCGCTTATTAACACACTGATTGGACCTTATCAGTGTGGCTTTAGACCTGGTAAATCCACCACAGACCAGATATTCACATTACGACAAATCCTGGAGAAGACCTATGAGAGAGGCATCAACACACACCATCTATTTGTTGATTATAAATCAGCCTTCGACACGCCGATAAGGTCAAGGTTTTTTGAAGCCTTGTCTACCCTTGGTATACCAGCAAAGTACGTTCGTCTTTGCATGATGACGTTGAGAAGTACACAAAGCTCCGTCAAAATAGGAAAGAACCTTTCCGAACCATTTGATACCAAGAGAGGTTTTAGGCAGGGCGATACCTTATCGTGTGACTTCTTCAATCTACTGATGGAATATATACTGCGCCGGTGCCCACTTGCCAACAGAACGGGCGCCTTTATTTATAAAGATCTAATGCTACTCGCATATGCCGATGATATCGACATCATCGGCAAAAACGAACGGGCGGTAAGCAGGGCGTTTTCAGAGATTGAGAGGCAGTCAGAACTGATGGGTCTAGCGGTGAATGAGGACAAGACGAAATACCTTGTATCCGCGGACAAAAAGTCCTTGCGTCTTGGACAATTTGTTACAATGGGAGAATACAACTTTAAAGTTGTAGAGGATTTTGTTTACCTCGGAACGACGATAACCAGCGACAACAACATCAGTCTGGAAATCCGACGAAGGATCACTCTTGCAAACCGATGCTACTACGGGCTAAGTAGAGAGCTCAAGAGCAGAGACCTCAAGCGAAGAACAAAATTAGCCCTATACAAGTCGCTTATCATCCCAGTCCTGCAATACGGCGCAGAAGCATGGACAATGACAGCAGCGGATGAAGCGGCGATTGGCGTGTTTGAACGAAAGATTCTTCGGAGGATTTATGGACCTTTAAAAGTTGGCGATGTTTTCCGCATTCGAAATATGAGCTCTATGGGGACACCTGTCTGGTCAAGCGCATAAAGTACAATAACAGCGGCTGCGCTGGTTAGGACATGTCACCAGGATGGACGAAGAAGCTCCAGTAAGGAAAGCTTATTATTCGAAGGCGGCTGACTATGGAGGAAGAGGCAGGCGGGGGAGACCTCGACTAAGATGGGATGACCAGGTTCGGGCAGACATTGCCAAGCTTGGTGTGACCAACTGGTCCCAGCTCGCACGGAGCAGAAGCGACTGGCGGACATTGGTTGCAGCGGCCGAGACCGTCGAACGGTTGTGATGCATGCATCGGGCCAATCAAGAAGAAGAAGAAACAAAAAATTATTAATATTTATTTGCATGTACGTAACAGCAGAATTGACAATTAGAAATATTACAAAGTCGGTCAAGCCAGACGATGATATACTTTACACTTGTGAAAGTGAATATATACATATATATGGAAAATATTTCTTAAATTTGTGTCCCCCGTAGAGCCCAGAAATCAAATCTTACAATTGACATTTTACTACTTTGCCTTTTCCCAATTCTTTTCCTTATGACTTTACTGCTGGGTTTTCGCTCACCCACTTTCCACCCACTTCTCACCCAATTCCCAACCACTTCTCACCCATATTCCACCCACACACCTCCCACATCCCACTAAATAGTTTTGCATGTAGCATTTTCCGGTCATTTTCACGCCCGGGGTACAGTGGGCGATTTTGCTATTTAACGACGTAAGGAAATTAATGGCGCTGCAAAATAAGGCCCCTATGAAATAAGTCCCCAAAACAAAAATGAAATAAGGCCCCAAAAATTAATATGGAAAACAAAAACAACGATTTTTTCTGGCATTTGGCGTGTTATTTCATTTTTTGGGGCAATATATCCTAAAAAAAATTTCAAAATGAAATAAGTCCCCAAAAGAAGAAATGAAATAAGACCGCAAAACAATTTTTTGGGGCCTCATTTCATTTTTATCAGGAAAAAAGACGTAAATTTTTAATATGATTTTTTAGGATCTTATTTCATTTTCTTATTTTTGATAAAACGTGAAGAAAACTACAAAAAATTTAAAAACGCTTAATTTTCTTAACTGCAGGTGTTCGTAAACTAAGTATTTGATGCGCAGAATTTTTGTACAGGTGTGAAAAGTTTCGTTTTAAAAATAGTTCAGTGTTGATCAGTTTAGTGATTTTCATTGTGCGAAGTAGACATAAAAATACAAGTAAAATTATGGAGTGCAGAAAAATTGTCGAACTCTGCGTAGACTGGAAGTTTGATTTACGTAAAAGAACAGAAAATTTTATACAAGCGATTCGAGCGATTTTTTTGTATCAAATTTTCACTATTTCTTACTAAAAATCAAAATTTAAAAATATTTACAAAAATTGGGGTGTTATTTCGTTTTTGAAATTGGGGCATTATTTCATATGAAATAACACCCCAAATTGGGGTCTCATTTCATTTAATCGTTTGGGGACTTATTTCATTGGGGACTTATTGCCTGCAGCCGAAATTAATTACTCAAAAAGTAAAGAAAATTTAACAAAGTTGTTAATTTTTATTTAATGTTAATCCTTAAAGGAAAAAAAATTTTTTTTTTATTAATTTTAAATAATAATTTTTTATACATATAGATTAATAAATATAAATATAATAAAAAAAGTTGTGTCTCCATATGTTGTGTTCGAGAGCTCTCAGCTGATCAATGATGCCATCTTTATCGGTCTTGATGTTATCGATATGCTACATGAACATTTTAAAAGTTGAAAATTTTGTTTCCTTACGCTAGATCAGCCAAATTGCCCACAAGGGGCGGAATGTCCGACATAGGAAAATTACATTTTTAAATTATTTCGTATTCTATCCTAAGAAACCGAATTTCAATCCAATCGGATGAAAAATTGTTTTTTTTTTTGTATCGTGCAGTTCTTCCATTTTATGGTCATTTTGGGCGACCTTCTGAGGCGGCTATTTGGAATTTTCACACCCTACTTACAAACTGAGTTTCAAGCCAATCGGATAATAAATTGTTGTTTGGATGCAAAATTTTCCGGTAATTTTTACAGTCTGGGGAGAATTTGCAACATTGGAAAATCATATATTAAATTATTTCTTGTTCTATCCCCACAAACCAACTTTTTAATCAACTGCATTTAACATTTTCAGGGAATAGTCGGACAATGAAATCGCACACTAGTCTTACAAACCTAGTTTCAAGAAAATCGGATGAAAAATAGTTTGCTTGGAGAATTTTCCCGGAAATTTTCCTCGTATGCGGATTTTTAAATAACGGAAAAAAGTTTCCAATTATTTCGCGTACTATGCTTAGAAATCGAGTTCCAAGTCAATCGGATGAAAAAAAATGTTTCCTATACCAACTTTTCCGTCGATTTTCCACCCTTTGGGGATGGAAACTCGTCTAAGGGCCGTTTTCTTATGTTGCTGTTTTGACAAATCTAGGTGATTTCGATGCATTTGCTTTGCTCATGTTCAAGGTCACGTCATCTGATTTTTCATGTTTTTTTCCGACCAAGCGTGGTGTCCCCCATGGTTCTGTCCTTGGCTCATTGGCATAAACCATTTATGTGAATGATCTTCCTAGGTCTTTAGCTAATAGTGAACTCCACATGTATGCAGACGATGCCCAATTGTATGTTAGTAGTTCTTAACCACTTAGCAGACTTCTTCAAACTGAATCAGCGAACTTGGAAACAGCGATGAAATGTACAGAGACCGTTACAGCCGAACTGGAATTTATGCGAAAAAATGGCAAAAACTGTGTTTGAAAACATATTTTCTGAAGTTTCAGCGTTTTGCACCGAAAATTGCATTTCTATAGTGATTCCTAGACGCTTTTTATGTAAAATTGGCTATGCAGCCCCAAAGGGCTAAGCCAAGCTTCTCTCAATCTCTTGGCGTGACTGCTAATAATTTTTCGCCCAAGAGAAAGGGACCTACCCTTTACTCCGAATTTGATTGGTTTCAAACCTCTGTTTTGTTAGGAGATTTTGCAAAGCTCTTTTCTCACTAGCGCCTTTTGTCGAAGTGGCGCCCCTTTACATGACAGCTAGCAGATTAAGGGATGGAAACTAATACCTTATATTTGGCGTATCCCACAACCGTAACCGGAAAAAAGGGATCGGCGAAAACAGTTACCGTAACCCAAACCGTTATTTGTTCGGGTTTTAAACTCTGATAATGAATTATTAATTTGTGCAAAAAAAAATGAGAAAATGAAACAGTTCTAAATAATAATAACCTCACATCTTCATTTCTAAAACAAGAAAGATTGCTAAGCAAGGTAGACATATTGGAAGGGTGTGAAAAAATTCAATAATATTTCAAGATCTTTTTGAATACAAACTTGTGCTAGCAGTACCACCCACACAAGAAAGTCTTTAGCGTTTGTTTTCAGGAGTAAAATTTATAATGACGCCACGCAGGACTTGCTTGGACAACATATTTTTTTTTTCCTTATAACTCGACTATCGTTCATCCGATGATAGTCATTCCTGTGGCAAATCGTAAAATACCGGTCGATATGTTGGAGAGTATGGCAAAATTGGACCCAGAGTCAGAATTTAAATATTAATTGTTGACCGATTTTCAAATTCTTTTAATGGTGGGTATAAGGAGTAATTTTAAAGAATTTGAAAATCAGTCAACAATTACTCCTTAAATTTTTGCAGCCATTTTGGAAAAAGTGGTTCTGAGATAATCGCATTTAAAGTTTCGACAACTGTTTTCCATTATTAAAAATTATTTTTGATAGATTTAAAACAGTGTCCGACACCGATCAATTTTCTGTGTATACAAGTAGCGACGTCCATCCTCTGTAGCAGCGGCGTCGATACACAGACACTATACGAGCGTACACTGCTCTCTTTTGCAATAACAAACATGTGCTAACTGAGAGCGCTCTCGCGTGTCTGAACGCACACATGCAAAAGCAAAATAAGCATGTGTGTTTTGCCGGACACTAATTTAAAACATTTATTTGATGTATTTTGTATTTTGGGTGTTAGCTTTTTTTTGCAAATCTGAAACAAACTCGATCAGGGTACGGTATCCACCTATGTTCATGCAAAAATTTGGGTCTCTATCTCTTATAGTCTCTGAGATCGACGCGTTCATACAGACAGACGGACGGACAGAAGGACATGGCTAAATCGACTCGGTTGTTGATGCTGATCAAGAATATATATACTTTATAGGGTCGGAAATGTTTCCTTCTCCCTGTTACATACATTTGCACAACTTCATGATCCCCTTTTAACCATTTTTAATGGGTACAGGGTATAAAAACGTTGCCTTGGAAATTTTTTTTGAAATATAATTTTAACATCACTATTCCAAACTGCATTAAAAAAAAAGTTTCAGTAATTCTTATCAATCCACAGTACAGACCGCTTAACCTTTAGATCTAAGATGTTACATAGACATTAGTTCAGCTATGTAGATGCGCACCAGAGAACTGCAAAAATAATCTTTTTCTTGACTTCCTGATACACAAAAAATGTTACTCACTTTTAATTAATCAACAAAACTCAGCGTTGAATATAATCTGCGTCACACAGCAAACGCATCGAGCGGTTACGCCGAAGTTTTTTAATCGAACATTTATGTTTATACTAGCAGGTACCCAAACTTTTTATTTTATTTTTGCCCTGTGAAATTACGTTGCCGGCGACCTGCAAAATAAATTGGTTGCCGCCAGCAGCCAGGAGCTGCACCTGTGCCCACTCGGTGATCCTCCCACCCGCATAGTGAAGTGCAGTGCATCACAAGGAGTTTTCACGCAAGTCTTTGTGAATATTTACCATTTCAACCAATTTCAATTTAAACCATTTATTTGTGCTTAAATATAAACTTAGTTGTTTTGGTTGACGACGTAAGCGCCACATTACGTTTTACGTCAATTCATTACGCTCTACAAACGCGTACGTTAAAAGTGTTAGCGCTGACAACCAATTAGTGCTGACACTTTTAAGCTAGAGATTTTATGTGTGTTTTTGGCCGTTTTACAGCCGGAACCTCGCTTTAGTTCGAGTGCCCACCGTTTCGCCCTGTTTTCTGTTTCACCCAAACGGAAGCAAAGGCAGATGTTAGGGATTTGTGTAAAGTGGGTGTCTGGAGGTTCAAATGGCTAAAACCAGCAATAAAGCATTAGTCAAAAATATTATTATTGTATGCGGGTTCTACAAATAAACCTGCATCACTCTAAAGCAGCAACCGCTGAACTTTTACTTCGCCTATCCTCTGGCGAAGTAGATATTGTTTTTGTCCAAGAGCCATGGATTTCTGGAGACAGAATCAATGGCTTACGGAAACCTAAATACAACCTTTACTATACCAAGGGTAAGGGAAAAATTCGTACATGTATTTTAACCAAAATACATTATAAGACACTATTTCTTCCCCAATTTAGTGATGGTGACATCACTACAGTCAGCCTAGAACTGGGGAGTTCCATAATCAGGCTGGCATCTTTTTATCTGGCTCATGACACTGAGAGCCCTCCACCACCAAAAATATTCCGGGACCTAACTGGAAATAGCAGTAACACACATACAAGCCTTATTTTAGGTGGCGATGCCAACGCACACCACACTCAATGGGGCAGCTCGGATATAAATGAGCGCGGTGAGTCACTGTACAACTACCTATTACAGACAGACTTGCATGTTGCCAACAAAGGGAATGACCCCACATTTGTTATCAAAAATAGAAGAGAGGTTTTAGATATAACCCTCATCTCCGAAGACCTCTGTGACCAATTGATATCATGGAAGGTGCTCCCAGAGCACTCCTTCTCTGATCATCGATACATAGAGGTCATAATAACAAATAAGTGTCCCTCACCCAAAAGGATACAGAACCCAAAAAAGACCAATTGGGAAGTACACAACAAACTTCTCTCTAGAAAGCTTGGACCATCCCCACCATGTACGGGGAAACAGATAGATGAACTTGTCGATACGCTTACCATCGCGTATAAAATCTCGTTCAATAGGGCCTGCCCCCCTAGAAAAATAAAATCCACCTTTAAACCACCTTGGTGGTCTGCAGAGCTAGATAAGCTCCGAAAGGAATGTCGACATACATTTAACGTAGCCAAATATAATGACCAAACAACCGCTTGGGAGTTATATAAACAAAAGTTAAGTACTTATAAGAAAGCTACCAGGAGGGCGAAACGCACCTCCTGGACCCATTACTGTAGTAATATTGAATCTACTTCTGATGCATCACGGCTCAGAAAGATTCTGGCTAGCTCACCAACCTCGCCAGGACTCTTACAAAAAACAGACGGAATCTAGACTCTAATCTTCTACTAAATCTTCTGCTTAGCACTCACTTCCCTGAATGCTCCCTTAACCTAATACCTCAGGTAAGGGGTGACACGTCTATTTAACACATATACAATTTCACTCAACACACAAATTCATCACAACACAAAATTAACACAAGCAATTTCAACACATGCGTATTCAACACAATACAATTTCAGCATAAATCAATTTTATCACATTCAAATTAAACACATGTCAATACAACACGTAAAAAAAAAACAACGATTCAGTTCAATCTTAACATTCGTCAATTGAGTAATGGATCAAATTCAACACTACACATTTTTAACAAAATTATTTATAACAATTGAAACATTAAAATATCTCTGCTCTACAAGTCGGCAATTTGCTTATTTGTATTTAACGGGTCGAAATCAGTTTAGTCTCAGATGTCGATGTGACACGCCACGGACCAACAACAGCGTTAAAGGCTAGCACAACGCTTTCAATGGAAAAATTCAGGTCTATCATGCAACAATTGAAAAATTCATTGAGACGCTCAAAAAGGAACAAACATTAGTAAATGCATTTCTAAACCAGCATTCAGTGGACCTTGTGCAAAAAAAATCAAAAGAAATATCACTACGATGAAAGGCTGAAAAATATTGTGTGTAGTTTTAAGCCCAATTCTGATTTAATCAATAACTTAAAATGCATTGCAAAAAAGGTTAAAAACTAAAATGTAATTATATAGTATACACAGATGCATTTGTCTTGTGATTTTGTTGATTTTTAAGATTACATAGGAAAGATTGCGCTGCAAACAAAAATTTTTTTTGCAAAATCGCGCGCCTTTACTTCACTTAGAAAAATGCAGTGGCATACATTAATTTTGCACAGCAACAGTGTGGAAGCCTTACGTAAAAAAACTCAAGTCTTTTATTCATCAATGGAAACATTCATTGAGTCGGTCAAAATGGAACAAACATTGGTAGAAAATAAAAAGTGTTATGTGCAGAATCAAGCCCAATTGCTATATTATCAATTACTTAACATGCGTTGCAAAGAATGCTAAAATATACTACACTACCTTATAGCCAAGAAACCCAATTTCTACTACACCTATTTTATATTTTAATAGATTTTCGAGCTCAGCATTCCAAACTATACTAAAAAACAATTTTAGTAGAAATGGGTCATTTAATTAATTTATTTTTTTAAACAAGCGATATTAAAAATGCAGGGCCACACAAGCGAATATAGCGTTCACATTGATAAAACCACAAAATTTAAGAAATAAATCGTACACTCTTATTGCGTCATCCTATACTTTACCCGTAGTTTTTCTGATTTTTAGATAGATGGGGATTAAATTTGAAATTTCATGATAAAATTACGTGTCAAGGAATTAAGGGTCCACGATAAAAATTCCCGGATTGTAGTACACACTTTCACTTTTATTCTTGCAAATAGCTTACAATTTTATTTTACATCAATGAATTCCCGTCTTAGAGGTCATAGGATCACTGTAATTCAGTTTCTTCGTGCTTAAGTTATTGTGTGTTGAATTGACGAATGATTAAATTAGCTTTGGCCAAAGACACTTCATTTATAGATACCGCATCTCATACAAACTTTTTTTGTGGGATCCAATGTCAGCTCCCAAGAAAAATCGTTCTTTGCGTCACATGTGTCATCTATAATATCTATAAACTTTTGCTCTCAGTCGTATAGCTAATTTAGAAAACGTATAGCTAAATTTCAATATATGTTTCCTTGTACAGGCAGCGAGAAGCACAAATTAGCATCCAATGTCAGTTCCCAAAAACAATCGTTCTTTGTTTCACATGCGTCATCTATAATATCAATAAATCTTTGCTTTGGCTAAAATTGCTTGTGGTAAACTTGTATTGTGTTACAATTGCAGTGTGTTGAAATTCCTAGTGTTGAATTTGTGTTATGTTGAACTGACGCGTGTTGAATTGACTAGTGTTGATATTGTTTTGTGTTAAAATGACGTGTGTTTAATTGACGTGTTAAAATTGTTTTGTGTTAAATAGACATGGAACCCAGGTAAGGCCAACCGACCTTTCTATGCAATACGACAAAACCATTGTCACGGAGACCAGAATTAAATGGGCTATCGATTCGTTCGAACCATTTAAGTCGCCAGGTCTCGATAACATATATCCTGCCCAACTACAACAAACCATTGGGTACACAATGACCTGGCTTTACACAATCTATGTAAGCTGTCACAAGGTCAACTACATCCCCACTAGGTGGAGAAAAACTAAAGTAATATTCATACCGAAAGCTGGCAAAGCTTCACATGTGAAACCAAACGATTATAGGCCAATCAGTCCATCCTCGTTTCTTCTTAAAACTCTCGAGAGACTTATAGATGCACACCTGAGGCAAACTATTAGTCCTGCTCATCTAGCACACACCCAACATGCATACAGCAAGGGTAGGTCTACAGAAACCGCCCTGCACTCCCTGGTCTCAAGGATTGAAATATCACTTGAAGTAAGGGACTTTTCTTTAGTAGCATTTCTCGACATAGAGGGTGCCTTCAATAACGTCCAACCTAACGCCATCACCTCTGCCTTGACATATGTGGGAGCAGATGTGCCGCTGGTGGGATTCATCGAACAATTGCTAACCAGCAGAACGGTGTACTCCCAACTTGGCGGTGCAACTGCTCGCAGATGTGTAAACAGAGGCACTCCGCAAGGTGTTCTCTCCCCGCTTCTGTGGGTTGTAACAGTTAACCAACTGCTGCGGCTAATGGAGGCGGTGGGACACGAGGTGGTGGCTTACGCGGATGATATTGCCATCTTCAAATGCGGAATGTTCCCTCAAACGCTGTGTGACCTCATGCAGACCGCACTGACAACACTTGCTCAGTGGACAAAATCTTGTGACTTGGGCGTAAACCCGGCTAAGACGGAATTAGTGCTTTTCACCCGAAAGTACAAAATTCCTGATCTTATCTGGTGACAATGCCAAATACTTGGGTGTCATTCTGGATAAGAAACTGCTCTGGAATGACAACATAAATGAACGTATAAAAAAGGCAACCATTGCTCTTTTTTCTTGTAAAAAGGCCATTGGCCGTAGATGGGGTTTTTCCCCATCCATTGTACATTGGCTTTACACAGCCGTAATACGCCCCATACTTCTCTACGGAGCTCTAGTATGGTGGCCAGCACTCGGGAAACAATCAGCACTGAACAATCTGCACAAAGTACAAAGAAGTGCGGAAATTTGTATTAGCGGCGCTCTCCGAACGACACCAACGGAAGCGCTAAATACTATTCTTCACCTTCTACCACTAGACCTCGTAGCTAAGCAAATGGCTACCACAATAGCCTTAAGACTAAGAGAATCCGATACCTGGAACAGGGGCAATTCGGGACACGCTACCATACTCGAAGACCAAACGGGTATACCATTAAGTACAGACTACTGTATACCACAAACGACGTTCGACAAATTTTACGACGTCTATATCCCAAGCCGAAACGATTGGGACAACCTGCCCCACAGCAGAGCTAACGCCATTAATATCTACACTGATGGTTCTAAGCTCGACGAAAAAGTAGGAGGGGGAGTTTTCTCTCCCAACCTAGATTTGAACTAATCGTTCCGCCTTTCTGACCAGTGTAGTGTGTACCAAGCAGAGGTGGTAGCCATCCAGGAAGCTGCCACCTACCTTAGCACATTTACGGTCAAGGAAGGAAATGTATTCATATACTCTGACAGTCAAGCCGCCCTCAAAGCACTTGACTCTCATACAAACAATGCTAAAACACTAACTAAATGTCGATTATCTCTCAACGAGATCGCACGACATTTTAGTATACACCTTATATGGGTACCTGGACACCGCAACATAAAAGGTGACGAGTCTGCGGACAAACTGGCCAGAGTAGGAACCACCATCGAGCTCCTTTCAGCTCTCTGAAGTACGATAGGTATGCCTATGGCGACATTTAAGCTCCACATAAAAGCTGAAACACTGGGTCTCGCTACGAATCGGTGGAAAAACATTTCCTCCTGCGCAGTAGCGAGGCTTACGTGGCCAACATTCGACCAAAAACGTACTAACACATTTTTACGTCACAGAAGGGAACACATATCACTTCTGGTGGGGACCCTCACAGGTCACTGTCTTATTGGCAGACACGCAGCACGCCTAGGCGTCATTTACCATGGCTTTTGCAGAAGTTGCGGACACGAAGAAGAGGAGGAATCGGTACAACACCTTTTGTGCCATTGCCCCGCCTTGAGTAGAAGGAGACTCAGGACACTTGGTCAACCTCTGCTACTCAACCTCTCGGAGACATCCGGGCTCTACTCAAATTTATTCTGTCCACACAATGGTTCAGTAACGAGGACCCACCTCAGTATTAAAAAGGGTTAACAGGGAATAAATATGGCATCGCAATGGGCCCAAAGTGGCCTAAGTGGGAGAGCGACTTGTCGCTCTCAGCCATCGCAACCTAACCTAACCTACCCAAACTCAAAAAATTAAGCCGATTTGGCGATTGACGCTGTCTACAATCAGGTACACTATTGCTTTATATCAAATCTTTATGGTCATCTGAACTCATTATAAAATTTTGTAACTTTTTCGATTTTTTTTTACAGTTTGGTCTAACTGTTTCATCTACACCTCTTACTTGCCGGCCAGTTTACTATTTTCTTTATTAAACTAAACTCAAATGAAAATTTTGAAAATTTCGAGATTTTTTGTTCCGTTATTTGCAAATTTCGCAATATTTTTTTGAACTGTTCAATCTACACCTCTTAGTTAAGCAGGGCATCCACACACGAATTTGTTCGACGAATTTGTTCGTCGAACAAAAATACGATTGCCCACTAACCAAGCGAACATTTCTCACGAACATCATTTTCTCAAAAATCACAACGAGTTAACATGAAAATATGGCAGCGAAAAATAACACAATCATGGCCTAGATGGCGATACAAATTAGTTTAAATCATTATTTCATCATTTTGGGAGCATTCAATAAATTCCAGCAACAATCATTGCTCATTTGGGCACGTGTTCACTCTACAAATATTTTTGACAAATGATGTTCGTGCAAATGTTCGCATCCATTGACGAACATGTTCGCACGAACACTCGCAAGATAGAAACATTTCAATTCTTTGCGAATGAAACGTCGAACAAAAAAACTGTCACGAACACCTCCACTAACGTCGAACATTTTGACGAGCTGAACAAATTCGTCGAACAAATTCGTGTGTGGATGGGCTGCTTTACCAAAGTCTGCGCTTTTCTAAAGACTCAAATCAAAATTGCGCAAAGGGCATAGCAGAATAAGCATACAAAAAGTAAGAGAGTTGCGGTCGAGTGCCCCGACGCAAAATACCCTGTTCCAAGTAATGTGGTTCCTATAGCTTTGAACTCCATTTATTTTAAAATTTATTTGAATAAATGGGGAGGCCCACTTGGTGTTTTTGCTCGGATCTTAGTGGTATACAGAATAGACAGATATTGGGCCTTACTGAATATATATTAAGTCACTAGTTTCAAGCTTAAAAACTGTAGTTCTGACAGTTTTTCGAGGTTAGAAGAAGGAGGAGGAGGAATATGCCAAGTCTGGAGCAAACTTGATCTGCGTACAGTATACACCTACATACATGCAAAAATTTGTGGCTCTACCTCTTATAGTCTCTGAGATCAACGCGTTCATACAGAAAGAGAGACAGTTTTTCGCTGCTAAAAAATGGAGGAGGTGGAATTTTCCAAATCTGAAACCAACTCGATGTGGGTACAGTATACACCTATATACATGCAAAAATTGTGGCTCTATCTGTTACAGTCTCTGAGATCGACGCGTTCATACAGACAGACAGACGGACATGGCTAAATCGACTCGGCTGTTGATGCTGATAGAAGAATACATATACTTTATGGGGTCGGAGGTCCTTCCTTCTGGCTGTTACATACATTTGCACAACTTTCTCATTTTTAATGAGAACAGGGTATACAAAACTGCCCCACTCCGATCAGCACCAAAATAAAATGTGTTGTTACCATCGATGAGAAACTCATTCTCCTAAATTTTTAGTCTATCTTTTTGGCAACACTTGTTTAAACAGCTCACGCACGTTTCGTGTTTTGGTTCACTGTCAAACATCTTCAGTTTGGTCCATAATTTAACCATGAATCGTCTCACAAACGAACAACGCTTGCAAATTATTGAATTTTATTATCAAAATGCGTGCTCTGTTAAGAAAGTTCATCGCGTGCTTCTTCCATTTTATGGTCAGTTTAATCGAGCCACTGAAGCGGCTATTAGGGCTATTGTGACTAAATTTCGCACCAAATTTACATTGTTGGAAATTAAACCACCACCACGCTTACGTAGAGTGCGAACTAAAGAAAGCTGTATCGGCCAGTGTTAATGATGACCATCAATTAACGATTCGTCGCCGTTCGCAGCAATTGGGCCTCTGTTACCCAACAACGTGGAAAATTTTGCGGAAGGATTTAGGTGTGAAGCCCTTCAAAATACAGCTGGTGCAAGAATTGAAGCCGAACGACCTACCGCAACGTAGAATTTTTGGTGAATGGGCTCTTGGAAAGTTGGCCGAAGATCCACTTTTTTACCGAAAAATTGTGTTCAGAAACGAAGCTCATTTTTGTCTTAAGGGTACGTAAATAAGCGGAATTGTCGATTTTGGAGTGAATATCAGGCAGAAGCATTGCAAGAGCTACCAATGCATCCAGGAAAAGTCACAGTTTGTTGCGGTTTATGGGCTGGTGGCATCATTGGACCGTACTTCTTCAAAGATGATGCGAATCGTAACGTAACTGTGAATGGTGAGCGCTACTGTGAGATGATATCCACATTTTTTTTTGCCCAAAATGCAAGAGCTTGACTTGCATGACATTTGGTTTCAACAAGACGATTCCACATGCCACACAGCACACGCAAGAGTGGACTATTGAGAGGCGAGTTCGGTGAACATTTTATTTCACGTTCGGGACCGGTCAATTGGCCGCCTAGATCGTGCGATTTAATGCCTTTACACTATTTTTTATGGGGTTATGTTAAAGCTCATGTCTATACAGACAAGACCGCTTCAATTGACGCATTGGAAGACAACATTGAAGAATTTATTCGTGAGATACCGGCCGAAATGTTAGAGAGAGTATGCCAAAATTTGACTAAGCGGATGTACCTTTTGAGGCGCAGTCACGGTCAACATTTGCATGAAATAATCTTCAAACATTATATCATAAGGGCCGTACTATCGATTCAAGTAAATATTTTATGCATTTTTCTGAATTTTATGTGTGTTTTTTCTTTTAAACTTTCCTTTAGCTCTTAAAAAATCACCCTTTATATAATATGTTATAAAGGTCCACCATAGAACTCAGAAAATTATTTTTGCACATTTTTATTACCAATTCTTAGGCACAAAAAACATTATTAAAATTTTCAAATAAATGATAAATGTGTACGCCCGATTGATATAGTGACATATTATCAACGCACAGCCTAAACAGCTTATCCTACAGGTTTGAGATTTGGCATAGACCTTCGTTTAGTTATGCAGGCGCGCACTAAGAAAAAAAATTTGGAAAATTCCACCCGGGAAAGCGTCGAAAAAGTTTTTATGAAAGTATTTTCAATGTCGGAAAATCCGCCCCCATGCGGGAAAATTCCCGGAAAATTCTTCATGGAAAAACTATTTTTCACAAAAAGTGACTGTAGTGACATGAACTTTCGCTATTTAAAATCTGTCTGATGGTACAAAGCGCTATACAAGAATGCATAAGAAACCATAAGAAACTATGCCAATGGAAATAACTGTAAGTTTTTGCTTCGCATTATAGCAGAAACTACATAAATATGATGATGGAAAAAATGTCACGTTCGACATGTCACGTATCGACAGAGATAAATATTTTTTTTACAAAAGTTCTACGATTTTCAATCAAAAAGGTCACTAAAACAATCACTTTGTGACAAAAAATGTACTCAATATATTAAAATCAAATAATATACATTTCTAAGAACTATTTATTCATAAGATATTAAGATTAGTTGGGCTTAGTTATTGGGTTAGGTTTCGCTGAACTTTGTCTTTATATAGCTGCTCGCGAAAACCACTTCTGTTTTTGTCACGTTCGAATAGCTTCCAATTTTGTCATTATTTTGGAAACCGAATTTTACTGGATATAACCTTTAACACTAATTAAAGTGCTTGCTAAAAGCTATATTATACAGTAAAAAACGAATTAAAAATTCGATATACAATAATTTGATTTTGACGACAGTCACGGTTCGACAGATTGGAAATGCCCATATGCGTATTCAATTGCCATTTATCCAATCTTCATAATAACATAACCATCCTTTTTTTTGACAAATGGATATTTTGCAAACTTTGCGATTTTTTTGACTATTTAAATAAAAGTTTTAAAAGTTGTTTAACTCCAGGTAATCAATTATCTATGTACAAAGTCCATGGCCCAAAGTTTCATCGCAATCGAAAATTTTGCAAATTTTCCCCCCATTTCCTTATCTTGGAAACCTTTACGGGCAAGCGTCCAATCAATCCCCAAAGTTTCATTACAATCGGATGAACAGACAGACTAATCTCTATAGATATAAAAGAGAGTGTACTGACTGACTGACTGATTGGCAATCATCGCACAGCCTAAACGGTAAGAGATAGAAAGCTGAAATTTGGACAGGAGTTTCTGTTAGTGCTGAAAGTGCGTACTAAGAAGGGGATTTGGAAAATTCCACCCGGAAAAGTCGGAAAAGCGTCGGAAAAGTTTGTATGGGAAAAATGTTATTTTTCTCAAAGTACGCGAAATAATTCTACACGTGTTTTCCCGATTTTGGAAAATCCGCCCTCGAGGAAAATGGCCGGAAAATTCTGCATGAAAAAAACTGTTTTTCATCCGATTGGCTTCAAACTCGGTTTGTAAGGATAGAATACGAAATAGTTTAAAATGTGATTATCCGATGTTGGAAAATTTGACCCAACGGTCGGAAAATCGCCGAAAAATTCTGTGTGAAAAAAAATATTTTTCATCCGATTGGCTTTAAACTCGGTTTGTAAGGACAGAATACGAAATAGTTTGAAATGTGATTTTCTGAAGATGAAAAATTTGACCTGACGGTCGGAAAATTGCCAGAAAATTCTGCATACAAAATAAACTATTTTTCATCCGATTGGGATGAAATTCGGTTTGTAAGGACAGAATACGAAATAATTAGAAATGTTATTTTCCGATTTGGGAAATTCCGCCTCCGAGGAAAATGGCCGGAAAATTCTGCATGAAAAAAATCATTTTTCATTCGATTGGCTTCAAACGCGGTTTGTAAGGATGGAATACGAAAGAGTTTGAAATGTGATTTTCCGAAGTTGGAAAATATGACCTGACAGTCGGAAAAGTGCCGGAAAATTCTGCATGAAAAAACTATTTTTCATCCGATTGGCTTGAAACTCGGTTTGTAAGGACAGAATTCGAAATAATAAAAATGTGATTTTTCAATGTCGGAAAATCCGCCCCCAGGCGTGAAAATGGCCGGAAAATTCAACATGCGATATAACTATTTTTCATCCGATTGACTTGAAACTCGGTTTGTAAGGTCAAAATGAGAATTTAGTTGTGTTTTCATTTTCCGATATTGGAAATAAGGCCGAGATGCCCACTGCGAAGCGAATGGGATGTGGGTGGGATGTGAGTGGGATGTAGGTTGTTAGTTGTTTTGAAAGTGGGTGGAAAATGGATGGAAAGTGGTTGTGAAGTGGGTGGAATGTGGCGGGATGTGGGTGGGAAGTGAGAGGATGTGGGTGGGATGCAGGCGGGAAGTGGGTGGGATGTGGGTGGGATGTAGGTGGAAAGTGGATGGGATGTTGGCGGGAAGTGGGTGGGATGTGGTTGGGATGTGGGTGGAAAGTGGGTGGGTTGGAATTGGGTGTAGAGTGGGTGGGATGGGGTTATTCGGGTTATTTGCTAGTTTTTATATAAAAGAAAGATTTATTTATCAACAAGCATCAACGAGCAGAAGAGATAGAAAGCAGTTTCCACACGACCAGAAAATTTGATGGTGTCCCTTAGGACGCGACGGGACGGGATAGAAGTTAATAAGTGTACCCGTCACTGCATTAATCAGGCCTAACTAAATTCTCTCCTGACACTTTTTCCATTTTGATTTATATTTTACAACTGCCGATTCAAAACTCTATAAAAATAAAATTAAGCTGATCATATAAAAAAATGAATTGGATTTTTACCAAATTTAAAACAAATATAGTGTTCAATGCGCAGTTGGGCTAAGCAAAAAATACTATTTTCCCGAAGAAACCAATCTTACTATTTTTTTAAAAACTAGCGCGCGGGCTAAGTTACGGCTGGTTCAGCTAGTTATTAATATATCAGTTGTACGTACCATAGTTGGCAGAAGGCTTGCGTCCCTTGTTCACGTTGCTCCATGATGAGCTATGATTCTCCTTTAGATTAAACGGCGGATATTGAAATTGCATTGAGCTATGATTAGCTATTCTCAAGCATAAGCCAGGCACGTGAAGAGAAAATTGAACAATTTTGGAAAAGTTAATTTTGGTGAGAAAAACATAACAACATTTTACACTACCAGTGCTATCATCGTTAGTTGGAGAAGATAAATTTTCATACGACGCCTCATCGACTTGTTGACTCCATGGTATATTGCGCTCCTCAACAGATTTTGCTATCAGATTGGGTGTATCGAGAAGACAAGGAGAAAAGTTAAATAGAAGATTAAAAATAGACTCGCATTAAGTTTCCCCCCCAAATGTCGATGAGGGCTTAGTTTTCTTTAGACTGCCGATTATTTTGCGATGTACCTGTACCTGTATTTCCTGATATTTTCATCTGAAACAAAAACCGCATTGATTAATTCACTGGCATTAAAATGCATATGAATGTATGTATGTATAAACGTATGTATGTACATTAGTTGAACATACTCCATTACACAAGCATTGTCAAAATATTCATATATACAATTTACATACATAAAACAAATGTAAATCTACGAAAGGGCTCCATAGGAAGACATTCCGAAATTAACATATACAATTGCAATTACCTGATCCACGCCTGACATTTGCTGCAGAATCTTTGCTTGCTGGAATGAGGATGTTAACCAATATATTTGGAATAAAATCGAACCGGCCTTCAACGAATTTACCTCTTTGTCAAAAACAAACAATAAATAAACACAAATCAGGCGGAATTTATTATAAAAAGTTTTAATAAAGTCTGGGTAGGTATTTTTGACTTAAAGAACCACACATACACTGTCGTCCGCATACGTACACATACACAGATGCAACATTTCTTTACGTTCTACGTATTTTGCAACGTTACATTTTTTCCACGTTAAACCTTTACGTTCGTTGCGACTTACTGTCGTAAGATTTTTATCTACGCGCTAGGCTATCTGAATCACATTGTTTGGTTATATGACAGCTTTTTGCAAATAGAAATTAACACACATTTTTTACACTAGTTTATACATAACATTAAATTTACTTTGCGGAGTTGCCTCATGTAAGTTCACACTACGTCAACGTTAAACGGTGACACTATTGTGTGTGACAATTTGTGATATTCAGCGTTCAAAGGGCTCACACTAGCGACACAGAAATTTTGTGACATCGCTATGACAAGCGAAGCATTCTAAAAGAGCGTCACAATGTTCACAAAAAGTAAAGATTCAACGACTTTGTGAGCAATGTGCCTCATTCACATATACAAAAAATAACAATTAAAACGAGAAAGGCAAAGCTGCACCGAAGTTTTGATACACTTGAAACAGCTTGTCTCAACGGTTAGCGACTTCGACCAAACTTTGCAAATCAGTTTAAAAACATGACATATTAGCAAGCAAACCAAAAGCAAACCAATTTTTCTCACTAAAACCCATTTTCCGAACGAACATTTGTACGGCAGCTACAAGAGTTAGTCTTCCGTTACGGTCGGTTCCGACATTAGCAGCGTGCAGTAAAAAGAAGACTCTGTGCAAAGTTTCAGCTCAATAGCTCCAAAACTGAAGGACTAGTTCGCGTAGAGACAGACAGACGGACAGACGGACGGACAAAGCTTAATCGACTCAGCTCGTCATGCTGCTCAAAAATATATACACTTTATGTGGTCGGAGATGATTCTATGCGTTACAAACTTCTGGGCAAAATTATAATACACTTTTCAAGTGTATAAAAAGAATAGAGGAAAGCTAACATCGGCTCGATTGAAATTTTTATACTCTTGCAGCGTGTCTATGTATTAGAGATGTGTCACGACGTGATCCTAAGCAGAGACAGAGTTTCGTGCGTTAGCATCCACAAGTTTCGTGCGTACTCAGGAAATTTTTAAATCTGAATTTTCCTAAAGAAAATTATTCTGAAATTTTGAAATTTTCCATGTTAAGAAAGCTTTACATGCAAGTGCTAAACATTCTACTAAGCTCTGCAACAAATGAGACCTTTTAGAAGATAAATTTAATTTTGTATTCTTTAAATATTACTTTTGGAATAAAAAACATATTATTTATTTTATACAAACCTGCGTCGTATTTTGATAAATCAATTTTTAGTGCATTTTTATCATGCGTGATTGTTCGTGACGTTCGTACCTGAAAGTATTTGGGAAGTGGGTTGAAAGTGGAAAGTGGGTGGGAATTGGACGGAAAACACTGCAGTTAAGTAGTAACGGGTTAAAGGGTAAAGTATTGAAATGTTGATTTCAAGCCGTTTCGATTTCTGGGCTCTACGGGGGACACAAAGGGCATAGCAGAATAAGCATACAAAAACTGCCTCCACTCCGATCAGCACCAAAATTAAATATGTTATTACCATCAATAAGAAACTCACTCTCCTAAATTTTTATTCTTCTAATCGCTACTGAAGTAGAGTTATGAGGGCGGAAAGATAGATCAAAAAACTCGTTTATCTTAAGAACCGCTTAACCGACTTGAATGGGTTAAATATATGTTATAAGCACGGTTGCCACTTGAGAAAATAAAAATGCACCAAAAAAAGTTAAAAAAAAAAAAAACTTTTTTATAAAAAAAGAGCCAACATTTTTTTTCTTACTTTTTCATGTTATATTTTCAAAATATCTTTTTGACAATAACTTAAAATCGCACTATCTTCTCATATCTTAAGTGTTCTTAATCTTTAAAATAAAAAAAATTTTCATGTATTAATTTACTTCTTAACAATATGAAAACAAAACAGTCAATATTCAATATACTGATATTATATAAATCACACTCTGAGATCAGTTGCTTTAAGACTCCAAACCAAAAACAACAGTTTAGTGGATCAACTATTCAAGCTGAAGCTGATTTCAAAGGCCGAAAGAAGTCAGCTAACGACGAACACAGCGCTACCTCCAAGGATCTATGGACTACCCAAAATCCATAAAGAAGGAACCCCACTACGACCGATTTGCTCCTCAATAGGTTCACCAGCTCACGAACTATGTAGATACTTAGCGAAGATTCTTAACCACCTGACGATGGAATCAACATTTAATGTAAAAAACGCGACAGAATTCAAAGAAAGAGTGAACAATACCCATATATGTGACGATGAAGTTCTTGTGTCGTTTGATGTTGTGTCCCTGTTTCCTAGCATACCGATAGATTTAGCAATGGACACCATTAGACAAAAATGGCCAAAAATTAGAGAGCATACCCAAATACCCAGACAACTTTTCATTGACATAACAAAATTTTGCATTATAGAGAGTAGATATTTTAAATTTGAGGACAAAATATACACTCAGCTGAAAGGAATGCCCATGGGATCCCCAGCCTCACCCATAATAGCAGACATTATAATGGAGGAGCTTTTAGAGAGCACTATCAGGAAACTAAAACATCAACCCAGAGTACTCACCAAATACGTTGATGACTTGTTTGCTATAGTGAGAGAGGACGAAGTGCAAACTACTCTGGAGACGCTAAATAGCTATCACAGAAACATTAAATTCACATTGGAACTAGAAGAAGACGGAAAATTACCTTATTTAGACACCACAATAAATAGACACGGCAACATTTTAAAAACAAAGTGGTACATGAAACCAACAGCCTCAGGACGGATTATCAACTTTAATTCAAAACATCCAAGAAGTATGATAATGAATACGGCACTAGGGTATATTCAACGAATGACAACTATCAGCGACAAAACATATCAGACAGCCATAGAAGCGGAGTTAAAGTAATTTTGTCAAATAATGATTTCCCTATGTGGGTAATTGACTCATTGATGAAAAAGACACAAAAACGCAAATAATAACAGAATACTGGAACCTAAGAAATACCGATCACTCACATACGTACCTAAACTATCAGAACGATTCGCACGTTCAAACTGCTACGACAAACAAAACATACAAATTGCGCATAAACCTTCAAACACGATGAAAGGATTTTTCAACAGGACCAAATCAAAAATAGACAAAGCGGATGTCAAGAATGTCATCTACAAAATACCATGCGAAGGATCTAATGACGATATTTGCAACAAAGTCTACATAGGAACGACAAAATCCAAGTTAAAAACCCGAATAGCCCAACATAAATCTGACTACAAGCTACGACATCAAACACACATACAAAAAACTGCGCTGGCAGCACATTGCGTAGAAAGCGGCCACTCGCCAAATTTTGAGGCAGCGACAATACTACAACAAGAGCAGCATTACAACAAACGCTTCACATTAGAAATGTTACATATCTCAAGCGTTTCAACTGACAGGAGACTCAATTTTAAGACTGATACTGAGAACTGCGCGCATTTATACAGACACTTACTCACTGACAATTAGTTGAAGACTCCACGTCACACGGTGCAGACGTGTAAAAATTGTATGTAAACTGTTTTTTGAGAATTTTGTTAAAGCATTGAATGTTTAATATTGGTGTATAAAATTTTTGTAGTTTTGCCCTGAAGACGGATGCCGAAGAGCAACCGAAATATATCGGAGAAAAAAGAAACATAAATCGTTTTTTCTATCAACCTGACCTCGAGCCGGAAACAATAGATCTGCTTTCCTATATTTACAAGACTTTGACAGACCACGCGCTGTATTATTTGCCAACTAAAACTCGCGTACCGTTTCCTTTCCTTTTAAAGTTCCGGATTTCTCCATACACCGGCTATCCATATATTGTTGGGCTTTAAGACCAACAAAAATGCTGTCAACGGGCAACAAATAAGAATTTAAGTCGGTAACATTAAAGCGACTAAGGTTCATATTCTTTAAATATGAGTGAGTAACAAAATTATTGAGAACTACTTTTAAAGTAGATTCTAGTCTTATATAGAGGAAAGGTAAGCGAATACGTTCTGATTGAAACTCCGTATTTAAATATATGGGTGATTCCATGAAAAATCGCCCACTGGGATTTTGAATGGATCGAATTAATTTTTTTCGTATTCCTTGTTGTAAAATAGTATATACGTATTTTCAGCATTTTGCTGAAATTCACGTAATTCGCGGGAAAAAGCGATTTGAAAATTTACATATTTAAAATATTTAATTAATTTCAATTGCTTGCTATCCAAAGCCATTGGTGATAATAATATTTTAAAAATCTGTAAATTAACATCTGAAGCCAAACTTTCAAATTATTCACACTTAAAAATTTTAACAATTTTTTGGTTTCCAAATCGCGAAAATAAGTAAACAAAAATTAATTGACGCGAAAGGGACGTTTTTTTTTCTTAATTTTTTTCTCAAAATTAGGTCTTGTATCCAGGAATTTATTGCATTAAGCTGTAAATGGGCAATCCAATAGTTCCAGAGTTATGGCCTTTTTTCATTTATTTAAATTCACACAAGTCAATGTAATACGGCTGAATTTTTAAAATCGCGGTTTTCCAACTGCTAAACTTACAATGGGTACAAAATCTTAACTATATTCAACCACAAAATATTACCCTCTTGAAATTAAAACATACTAAATCTGATATCATTACTGAAAAGTGAATTTAAATAAATAAAAAAGGCCATAACTCTGGAATTATTGGATTTACCATTTACAGCTTAATGCAGTAAATTCCTGGATACAAGACCAAATTTTGAGAAAAAAATGAAGAAAAAAAACGTCCCTTTCGCGGCAATTAATTTTTGTTTACCTATTTTCGCGATTTGTAAACTAAAAAAAATTGTTTAAATTTTTAAGTGAGAATAATTTAAAAGTTTTGGTTCAGATGTTAATTTACAGATTTGTAAAATATTTTTATCACGAATGGCTTTGGATAGCAAGCAATTGAAACTAATTAAATATTTTAAATATGTAAATTTTCAAATCGTTTTTTCCCGCGAATTACGTGAATTTCGGCAAAATGCTGAAAGTACGTATATACTATTTTACAACAAGGAATACGAAAAAAACTAATTCGATTCATTCAAAATCCCAGTGGGCGATTTTTCATGGAATCACCAATATACAATTAGAATAGTAATAAATTGTAACACTAAACCGCTACTCCATACTACAAGGCAAACGATCTGGTATCTGGGGACGACCCGGGCAGCCAGGTGTATTAACCGAAGTAGCACTGGATTAGGGCAAGGTAATCGACAAACGGTTCAAAAACAAGTCGATTAAAATTCGTATACTTTATTTTTAGTTATATG